>JAZAYU010000533.1:207295-269677 GCA_038501625.1 Corbicula japonica | reverse complement strand
GTCCCCCGGCTACTGAAGTATTTTTAATGCCGAAATGTTTAAATTCAGAGTTGTAGCCGGGGATATGTTTTTCAGTTTTTTCTGTAAATTTTGTTTCCTGTATGCTTAAAATGTGAATATTATTTTGTTCCAAAAAATATTTAATTTCTGCTAGTTTCCAAGCGGACAACGCTTGACTATTAAATGAAATAATATTTATGTTTTTCATTACGAATTTATTTTGTATTGTGGCTTATGGTCAGAGACCGCTTAAAAGCGGGAGATTTAATTAACCCAGTTAAAGAGGTTCTCCCCTTCTTGAGTTTTCCCGGGGTACGCGGAACTCTGTATCCCCCATATTCTACGCCCGATACCTGGATGGTGCGACGTACAATTGGTCTCCCCGATCCACTGGCGGAGCCAGACGGTGGAGCACTAGAACTATTAATAAACTGTAGAAGTTGCGTCTTAATATATAGTTAATTTTTACCTAAAATTGGTTTGCTTTTGTCTATAAGTAGATTTCTAATAAATGTAACCAAGTTATTGAATTGTACAGGAACTGTTGATTTACTAAGTTTAATTTCGACTACATCCTCAAAAGAGGTCTGTAGCGATCTGTTAATTAATTCTTGTTTATTGGGGACGGATAGGATGGGTTCCACATCCAGCGCCGCCAGTTCGATCAGGGATCGCTCTTTACTTTTATTTGTTATACTGGAGACTGTTACAATCGAGTCCTCGTCCGTGACGTTGAAGACGCTGCTGTCCGACACCGGGGTTGAGTCTTCATCCCCCGTGCCCGACAGCCCCGACTCCAACGTCACAGACTCAGACTCAGCAACCTGAACATAGGTTTTTGCAGTTGCCTCCCTGACCGGAGAGACCGCCGACGTGACATCGCCCCCACCCCGGGCGGATTGCTCCGTCCGTGGCACGGGCGACGACACCCTCCGCGGCCCCTCGCGGCCGGTTACACCTTTTTTAATATTAATTGATGAGGGTAGAGGTGGTAGGTCTCCCCGCACATCCCGCGGAGGTGTCCCTCTACGAGACCTGGGAGGCGACGCACCCCTCTCCCTATTCTCTTTTTCAATTTGTCTGTTGGTGACTCTATATCTGTTGACTGCCTGTTGCCAGGACAGTCTACATTTAAGCCATAAGTTATTTATAACTTTGGCTCTGAAAAATTCATCGCACGACCGATCTCCGGCCGTGTGTTGTTCCTTACAGTTAGCGCATCTTATCTGTGTAGACTCGCATTTCCTGGTATCGTGCCATCCAGCGCACCGGGCGCACCTCTCCGGCTTCTTGCATGATTTAGCAAGATGGCCGAAACCCTGGCACCGGTAACACCTTACAGGATTTTCTATGTATTCCTGTGTTTCAAACTTGATATCTGTGTCCTTAAGACTAATGGACGTTGGGGCAGAGCCTCCAAACGTTATTCTGACACACTCTGAGGGTGACCCTTTTTTATTTTTTAATCTGACAATATTCAGAATAGGCCCCTCAGAGCTTGGATAAACGAGGTTATCCCTGAGGTCCCTAATATCTTCCGATAAACGGACCCCATGGATAACCCTGTTAATCAGTCCTATATGGTCTGGTGATTGTAGTGTGACCTTAATTTTGTTTACAACAGGATTGGTTATGTTGTATGCGGCTGCCAGGGTCTCGGCCGAACTGAATTCTAATAATAAGGCACCTGAGGCCAGAGGGGTAACCCTCTTGATCCCCCTGAAAGACTTTCCCAATTCAAGGGACATTGTTCTTAAAGAACATGCCCTTGTCAGGGGGACCTGTCCTAATGCTCTTACATGAGCAATAAAGGAGCTTGTATTGATTTTTATTAGGTGATCATCTCCCGGATGAAGCGCAGGGCCTACTGTGCTGGCTAAATTTTTTCCTGCCATGGTTTGTCTTAAAGTTAGCGGGACCTATATCTGGACCAGCCAGATATAACGCTGGACCTGCCAATTGTAAATTGTATAGTACTGGTCAGTACACATGTACTAGTGACGTCACACGTCACACAATAAATATATAGTAAATAAAACAAAATCAGTGACAATAATATATGAGCACTATAAACAAACTCAAACACACCTGTAAAATAATATATATTAATGTTAGGTTTGACTGTTACTTATTAATTTGTGGGGGTCTTACATTTTGGAGAGTCAAACTTAGGCCAAAAAATATATGTGGGAGGGGGGGGGAGAAAACACAACAACACCGATGTCTTGGAGTTCACTGGCAGATCACTCACACTAGTTCCCCGCTATATAATATGACTGTTTATATTATCACAGTGCAGCAATGTTTTTAACACACTATATTGTTAATATCTATGTTGTTCTGCAAATTTGAATGTTCAATGTTCAATGTTTACATCATGGGCGCCGCCATGAAAACGGAAGTCGGGAATGGAATGCTTCTTAGCAAAGAATAATCAAACAAATCTATAAGTGACTAGCCTAGATCCTATCCATGCAGGCTGATATAGATCTACACTGGCCACACATTGGATAAAAGCTTTTGCCCATTGCAAGGTTATAAAACTGAGCATGGAAACCAGTCTCAAATCTCAAGCATCTGATTGGCTGAAATGGCGACCAGTCGCCATTTCAGCCAATCAGAAACTGGTTGCCATCTCAGCCAATCAGATGCTTGAGATTTGAGACTGGTTTCCAATCTCAGCTTTATAACCTTCAGCCCTTATCAATTTAGTATAAAAGGGATAAAGAAGAACACTATAATTGGCTGGTGCACACATTTTGAGAATTTAAGCTCTAGCTATTAGTGCCACAAATTTAGTATGTCTCATATTTATCATTATTTTGTTTGATTAGGAATAAATGTAAAGGATACATACCAATTTCAAAGCTGATATTGCTGCAAAATATGGTGCACCAGTATATCTGAAAAGGAAAATTATACCTTTTTACCGCCACTTATTGGAGTCATTTCTGACATCGTTAGGTGCTGTTAGGTGTCATAAGCTAGCTTTTAAGATAAAATCTTCCCTATATGACAGGGAAAAAAACAAGATTTTTTTATATGGTAATTGTAAAGACATGAGCCATAATGTAATATCCATTTCATCAAACATGTGGTTAAAAGGGTTATCTCCTGGGTCAAATGGAACTCCTGTGCATGGATATACAGGCTGATCTTGATCCACTAATGTAGCACATGGGATGGCTGTATCCATTTAGTGAAGGATTAAATTATGACATAAGTCATTTGTGCCCCGCCAAATTAGCACACATCTGTGCAGTCTGATATTCTGTGCACTTAAGATTTAAAGGCAGTCGCTACAGTTTCATCAAAATTTTCCCAATAATAGATTTCGTTCAAACTTTGTCTATGTCAAGAACATGATGTTATGCAATGAAAAACCAAATAAAAATGGGACCTTACTGGGGTTACTTGTTTTTTATTAGATACCGAAGATGTCACATTTTGAACAATTTTTACGATTTTCATAGACTTCTTTGTCGGCATAAAATCATAGAATGTATAACAAGAATATCATAAATAATTCTATTTTTTAGTTAAAAACATTCTAAATTACAAATAAATTGCTAATTATTGCAATACAAATAATGAAACACATATAAAAAATTAAGTATTACCTATTTTGCTGCAAAGAATTCGTCGTCAAATCTTTTCATTCTAAGGGATGTTTTTTAGTTTACTTAAATTTAACATAATACAATTTCACCATATACTACCAATATATTCACCAATGTATAACAAACATAAAATAAAAAAGAAAAATGTAGGTTACCATGTTAAGTTGTTCGAAATGGCAATTTCAAAAGAGGGGGGGGGCAATTATGTATAAACAAAAAGAATTAAAGTGTACATCGTTAATTATTACTGTGGTATCATTTATTTAGCGATGGCTTAATTTTCGCGTATTTCGCGCTCGGACCAGTGCGCGTATTTAAAACCTAAGCCAAAATTTAACCAATAATCCGCATACGTATCCGAAACGAGCTATGTCCGAATAAGTCATGTCTTGGACCGTGAACTGTGTTTTATACATTGGTAAAACCCAGATTGGATCGTGAACTGTGTTTTATACATTGCATTTAGACGGTGGTACAGTAGTTTAATACTCGTTGAAAAAAAACTGTAGCGAACGCCTTTAACAAATAACTGAAAAACTTCTGTATACAGTGTTAATGGACTCAATTAAAAAAAAACAAGTAGTTCATAAAAAAAATTAGCTTATAAAGGCTGATATCAAGAAAAGACTACTAGCTTACTCCTGGCAGCCCCCAACTATTCCAATTCTCCCACAATCCCCTTTGTGAGCAGCATAGTTCAGCGGAGGAATCACCGACTTCACCATTTCTTGCAGCACACCCGAATTACGATAAGATGTCTGCAAACGACCTGGCTGACCTAACTGGCCTAGAGAAAAGATAACATTTACACATAACACTACATTGATTTTACAAATTCTTAAGCTCTTCATCAACTTTTACGCAAATATCTGTAACTAGTGTAGATCTTGATAAGCCTGCACATCCATGCTGTCTGATTATGATATAAACAATTATCTTTTAGATTCATTAGGTTATTTCTAACTTGTGTAAATCCTGATCAGACTGCATGGATGACATTCTGATGGTAGAGACAGCCATTATTTTTTTTTAGAGAATTATTTTCTTGGTCCTGAAGATTTGGTATTCATGTAATTTAAATGTAGATTAAAGTGCATGTGCAATATTATGTTATTGATTGGCAATGTCCCTTGTATATAATGATAATTATTCAGTATTTATTTAGGAATTCAACAGGAATAAACAAGGTACTTTAATCAAAATTTCGCTGAATTATAAGTTATAAATGTTAAGTCTCATACTTACTATCTGAAACCGGTTTAGGAGCAGGTTAAGGATAGTTATTTATACTATAGTCTTCCCGACCAAAAGCCGATCAAGTAGACTTTAGGAGTCCAGTCACCGAGACACTTCCTACCCCAAAATCGCTAAGTACTGCTTAAAACAACTGTATCACTTCCATTTTTATTTTTATCCATGATTTTTTTCTATTTAGCAAGAGTGTTCTTATTGGTAATAAAACGATTTGCCCAACTCACGATTCACCCCATTTTAATAACGACTCTCCCCACTCAATAACGATTCACCCCATGAAGATGATTATTAATCTGTAGATGAAGAAAGTCGAGTAAACAACATATGAAACAGTTTGAAACATTAGTGATCTGATTCCATAATTTTTTTTATGTAAAAAAGTCGAATATGCTTATCAGTAACTGTTATTGCCACATCACAAGTAAAATAGTGAAATAAGCGTATCAGCAATTGCTACATCCACTAGAAAGGCCCACATTTTACCTGATTTTATCGTTTAAGGCATCGCAAACATTGCAAATGGCCAAAACAGGCTAACATGAGAACTCTGAAGTTCATGGACAATATACCAAACCAACTCATATCTGAAATAAGTATATATTTCTATAGAAATATACTTTCGGTTTGAACCAGGAAGTAAGTTTTCCTTGAATTTCTTGAAAACCCTAGCATTATTTAGACGAATTGGCACTCAACATTGTAGACCAGCATATACGTATTTCAGATATGAGTTGGTTTGGTATATTGTCCATGAACTTCAGAGTTCTCATGCAAACGGTTTTTCTTTTGTTTTAGTATGTGCTTGATAATTAGAACATGAATTAGACTAAATTGAGCTTGCAAACATTAACTACATCCATAGCTAAATACATTTCTTTACTAAAATCTAGGTGGCAATAAGTAATTCCCCCAAAATTCATTTTTGGAACTTTAGTCAGTTTTTGCCATTTGCAATGTTTGCGACCTCTTAAGTGTTGGGGTGATTCTAATAAAAAGTGGTAGAGCTTGTAATATTTTTCCTTAACGATTTTGCCGATTTTTTCTGGCCATAATGTATATACTACGTGATAAAGATAAATGTTTTCCTAAATTTGATGTTAATTTTTGAATTCAGCAATCAAGCGCCGTTTTTTGAGGCGCCTGCAGCGATTATTTTTATTTTATTTATTTTTTAATATTTAAATCTAAAATTTGCTATTTAATCGTGTATTTATTTCCTAAACTCAAATTATTTTAATGTATCACACTGTATGGTAATAGTTTGAAAACAACTGTGTTACTGTTAATTGCCACTAATTGACACATTATTCTCATAAGCCAATTTGCCCAGAAGTATATGGTGACATATTAAAAAGGTGCGAAAAACATAATTGACATATGCAGTTTGAGCTGACGTGAGGGACAAAAGAAACTGTTTTGGTGATTTAATAATTTGAGCAAAAATCTAAGATAATGGGTGATGACATTAAAGTCATTATATGTCACATACAATACACTTACACTTTTGTGTAAATGTTTATATTGCTGCTAGTTTGCAATACTTTCCTGTATCTAACAGTTTTTTTTTTCTATTTAACAATTTAACAAACAAACACACAAGATTTAAATGTTTCAATCCGTGGAAGATCAGTGGTCTAGGGGTAGAGCGTCGGACTCCAGATCCGGAGACTGCGGGTTCGAGTCCCACCAGGGATGAGGTTCATCTGCAGTTTCCTCAATCCACATTCGGCGCGAGTACTGGTTGGAAACCCAGGAAGCAGTCATCGAGCGTGATTAATATAAGTTGGGATAACTTGTTTCGCAATCGATGTAAAATAAATAAGTTTAAACTAAACTATCAAATCGTTATTAAATATGGGGCAAGTCGTTATTAAGCTGGGGCGAGACGTTATGGGGCGAATCATGAGTGGGGCAAATCGTTATATATTCTTCTTATTTTGTAAACAAAGTTGTTTAATCATGGTTCAACCAACCCCCAGAGTGTGTCAAGTACTGCAGGCTACGTTCAAAACAAGATGAAATTAATTTCTACTTTCACTTTGATTTAGTCATTGATAGATCTTATATTAAAGCATCAAACCAAAATTGACAAATTATACCTGAAGGTACCAATCTTCCTCTGTTAGCAATCGCTGCTAAAACGCTTGCCGCAGAAAACATTTTAGGTAGAAAATGTTAACTTCGTAAATAATGTATGTTTGCTGACCAAATACTTTTTGAATTGTAAATGATATAAGCGTGACACTAAATTTACTTTTTGTCAATGTTTTAGCGGCTGTCCGTTTATACAGACGATTGGAAAATTTATTTTAACTTTCCCAGGGCACGAAAACAAGCGCCCGATAATTCAGCTTATTTGTTTGATCATGTGACCTGGCACCAGATTCAAAATGGAGAACGCACTTACAGAATATTCCTAAAAAAAACTTTAAATTGTTGTGTTCAGCAGTTTTGTCCACTTTTAGTTTTACAGCTTTCATATTTACAGACAGCTTTGTGTAAGTTTTATGTGGACACATTTTTAAGAAACGATTTTTTGTTTGCAAATCGGGTCATTCTTATGGTGAAAGCAAGTTGAAACTTGTCACGTTTTAAATATTTTACCTTTATTGTAAAGTGATGATGTAATTTGTATAATGAAAACTGTTCAACCCCTCTGGCATTTCACCCCCCCCCCCCCCAAAAAAAATAACTAAGACATTTCAACCCTTCAAAATAATGAAAACATTTCAACCCCTAATAAATAGACATTTCACCCTGTCACAAAAATATTAATTAAACAAGCAAAAAGGCGTTTGGCGGGTTGAGTAAAAAAAGTGAGGTAACACCAAACATGCTATACTCTTTCTTCCATCCATCCCAGGGGTTTTTTTTAGGAAGAGGGGAAGACGCTGGATGCTGGTCAAAAGGGGAAAAATGCGTGAAAAATACAAAATTGGGGAAAATTTAGTTTATTATACACTCTTACTTGTATTAGCTACAGTGAATGTTTATACTCAAGGTTATGCTTCTGTATATCTTTTTTACTTTAGCTTTCATTACCAAGCAGTCTATTTAGCATACAGACGCATATCTCTTTGTTATCTGTTCTTAAACAGTTCAAGAATAAGTTTATTTATACTTGCTCACTTTCGGAGCCTGCTTAAAATGTACCCATTAATTGTGTGTTTTGAATCAAAATCATTTCGGATGCAAGATTTCCAGAAATATTTTGTTTAGGCCAGTGCTTGAGTAGTTATTGATAATTTCCAACTTAATTGCTGAATTTCCCAAGAAAATTAAATATTGCTGCTCAAAAGGAGGGTTCGAGCAATTCCACTGACACCCCCCATCCTGATAACGCAAATGCTAATACAACACGCGACGAACGATGACAAATGATCGAAAAATTACACGGTACTTTGACTTTTAAATGACGCGATAATTAAATAATTTTTATTGTAGTTGTGAGTCACATCGTTATTTGGACTTCAAAAAATTCTCCGGAAGAAACGGGATATAAAATTCTTGGGATAAAAATGATTGCCCGGCACAGTTTTGAATGTGTGTTTCACCTGACGATTCATATTTTTGTGACTGAACATGGCGCCGTATTCTGTTGTTCGTATTTTGCATTATTCGTCGTTTGTTTTACCTTACAGTGCAAACAAGTCGCATCCGTTTAAAACCACGACGAAGACAATATACAACAACTAGCAATTTACTCAGTTTATCTTCAATTAATTGTCAAATATCAAAACAACAGATTCTTTTTTTTGCCCGGTGTCAGAATACATTCCTCGACGATAATTAGACCGGCGCGCGCATGTGTTTACTCGACTGGTTGGTATTTTTAAAGTGGGCGGAGCTAATTGTTTTAGCAAAACATCTTTTACTATCTATCGTAAACGGTGTGACCTGAAAGATTTAAGGCGGGGTTTAAATTTACTACGACTGTCTACGTTGACGGTTGTGATTTTCTTTTAAGGAAGTCCACGGGACGTACATGAATGTTGTCGAGAAATTCGGCGGACGGGTCGTATTTTAGCCGTAATTTACGGCCGTACGCTGGCTAACGGTACTCAACTGTTGTAAAATCCACTTAAAACTGGCAGGAAGAATGCCTTTATTCCCAACACGACGATAATCCATTACCAGTAATGTTTAGGTTGACGACCAGGATACACTACACAGTGTCTGTGACGTAGCGAATCTAAATTTAGTAACATTCATAAAACAAATAATGCTAGGTTGCGTACGTACCTAATTTCTAACAAATATTCGTGAAATTAGTGCAGATTTTGGATGAAATAGAATAAAAATGACTATGAATTAAGCTTCTGTTTACGTTTTGCTAAAAAATTATCACTTTACAAGGGGGAAAGTGATTTTCGTTGGGGAAAACATTTTTGTTGGGGAATTTTTTTTCCTGGGGAAGACGCCGACTATCGGCGTCAGTTTGTTAAGGAAAAAAACCCCTGCATCCTTTTGTGAAAGGGGTCAACAATGTGGGCACCCCCCCCCCCCCTCCACCGGGTAAAGACACATCTGGATCTGCCCCTGTTAATGTACAATGCAACGCTTAGTAACATGTAACATGGCACTCCCCCCCCCCCCCCCCCCCCCCATCCCCCGGGTAAAGATTCATCTGGATCTGCCCCTGTTAATGTACAATGCAACGCTTAGTAATATGGCACTTAGTGTAGTCTTTCACACTTCAAAGTTCACTACAGTTCATTTGAAAAATTTGGTCTCAGGTTTCTTAATAATCAAGCATTTAAAATTACTATAAAAGTTCCTCATTGACACTCTGTTGTTCGGATGGAAGGAAGTCATGTTACATATGTCTCACCTACTGCAGCTCTTTTAATATACAACTCTTTGAACATAGGCGTAGTCAATGGGGTGGCAAGCGCCGCCCCAATATTTCGACTAGTCACTGTTATATTTTAGTCTCGTCGCTCCAAAACATTTTGTGTCGCCTCTAGTTTAGGCTTCGCTGATGACAGGCATCAGTAAGCTGCGGGTGACAGGGGATTAACGACTGCAAATGACCGCATGGTGTTAATTGCACTTTTTGTTATTGTGTTTTGATAGCACAAGGACGGTGTCTGGGAAATACGAATTCGATTTTGTTTATTG
This sequence comes from Corbicula japonica, assembly GCA_038501625.1. Taxonomy (NCBI): domain Eukaryota; kingdom Metazoa; phylum Mollusca; class Bivalvia; order Venerida; family Cyrenidae; genus Corbicula; species Corbicula japonica. The sequence continues at coordinate 259,682 of JAZAYU010000533.1, read as the reverse complement.
TATTTATCTAATGTCAATTAAAAGGATGATTGGTTACATGTTATCTTTAAGAGCGGATCATTAGCGCAGTGGTTAGCGCGTCTGGTTGGAGTTCAGGGATCGCTGGTTTGATCCCCTGCTACTCCAACTAAAATAACTAATAGTCATTCGGACGGGACTTAAAACCAAGGTCCAGTGTAGTGGTGCTTTACACCAGGGACATAAAAGAACCAGGGACGATCCTCTGTATCTTGCACTATCCTCCAAAACCTAAAATAACTAACACTAGGAGTCGCTCATATGGGCTTCCGGTAGGAATGATAATAGATGGAAATACACAACATTATCTTTATTGTGTGATCAATCTTAACAAGTACTTCATGTATCATAAATATTAGAAACATTTTTCTTAATCCATAATTACATGTGATCAGATATAGACGGTCCTAATTAACCCAGGGTCTCCTGATCAACCAAAGAATGTTGCATTTCTAAAATCGAGGATCATTCTGCAAGCTGTGCTTAAACTTTAAATAATGAATAATTGAAAGATTCTGAAATCAGACACTGACGCAGATGACAAGTTTTGATTTTTTTTTATTTTCAGCAAGTCTTAGTCACCTCTTTCTTCGCCACAATGACATTATTTGTGTATGTTGGCTACGTTTCACAACAGATCATGTCAGCTACGATATGTTCATACCATGAAATAATTATTTTGTTATACCGTATATTCCCTATTAAACGACCCCGGGGGCGTTACATTTTGCAAAAGGGGGGCGTTTAATAGAGACCAATTATTGACAAAATGTAGTTTTTAATAATTGTGTTATCGTATTCCGTTGTGCATAACGCGCATTGATGTATAACGCGCACCCATAATTTTGATAAAAATCGGATGTATAACGCGCATCAAAAATCGGCGCGAACGTAAAATTTGGCGCCGATCTGGCCTTTTTGTGTTGAAATAAAATATTACAAAGTAAAGAAAATCTTAAATAAACAATAGACAGTAAAACAAATCGGCGCGAATGAGAAAAATCGGCGCGAACGTAAGAAAATTCGGCGCCGATCTGGCCTTTTTGTGTTGAAATAAAATATTACAAAGTAAAGAAAATCTTAAATAAACAATAGACAGTAAAACAAATCGGCGCAAATGAGAAAAATCGGCGTGAACGTAAGAAAATTCGGCACCGATCTGAACTACCGTATTTGTGTCGAAGTAAAATATTACAAAGTAAAGATAATCTTTAAAAAAAAAATAAAGACAGTAAAATAAAATCGAGCCCAACATAAGAAAAATCGGCGGGAATGAAAAAATCGACACCGATTTAAGTATTACATTTTGTGCTAGGGTAAAATATTACGAAGAAGAGAAAAACTTTAATAAACAATTAAAATAGACAGTAAAATAACCATTTTATTTCACGCAAACATGTCACCACCTACACCAATGTCATGGTAATTCACTTGTCTACTTTTGAAAAAAGACTGGGGGGGCGTTTATTAGGTGAGGGGCGTTTAATAGGGAATATACGGTATTTTAATTATTCATTGACATTAGAAATGCAAGAACAAAACAATTTATTTTTAATTTGATTGTCATAAGATTGTTGAGTCATATACAAACCGAATAACGATTTGTGCACCTCTAGTTTTATCATTAAAATTTTCACTATTTAAATCTTTAAAAAAATCGCCGCCCCAATATCCAAAACTTGCCTACGCCCCTGTTGAACTGGGATGGTGCTCTGTTATGAGTTCCATCCATACACCAGGAATCATGGTCAGCAAGAATACTTATTCCTGTATCACTTCAGATCATCTTTACTTTACATTTTTAAAGTAGAGGATTTAATTTACAAATATATGCTTCTTTATAATATAAATATATTCAATGATTATTTTTTAAAAGTCCAATCACTCATGGAACTTAAACTTGAACAATTCAATACTTTTTTTCAAAAATTTATTTCTTGACACAAGTCATGTACCAATAAAGAATAAATAATTGTATATGTGATTCATTTTGAAGAAATGGTTGAAACGTCGGGGGTTGAAATGTCTGACACCCCTTTTAATTCAGGTGAACTGAGGGTGTTCATTTGGTGACGTTGTTTGAACACTTTTTGTGCAAAACTTTTTAATGGAGATTTCTAGTCCCAGGGGTTTTTCAGCACTTATAATCTGCTTCCTCCGGAAAACGGAGGTGTTCCCAAAGCAAACGGCCCGGTTCCCAATCATATCCAGTTGTCAATTTTCCCAATTGAATACATATTTTCTTTCAATAATCGGCAAAAATCGCGAAATACACAGTTAACAGAAGAGTCACTTCCCTTTATCTAGAAATTGCAAGCGTTCAGTGACCCTGATGTTAGCACGAATTTTTCCTGACCGTCTTTCAACATTATAGCTATAAATTATATCAATTATGAACTCCTTTGCATAAAGTACACAGAACTGCAGAAGATGCATTATAATCCGACTCCTTAGACACTGAATTTGTTTTGTTATGTATTTTCACGACTATGATTGCTTTGCACAACAATAAGTACTACAGGAAAAACTTATATTTTTTCTGGTTAGTTTAGATAATACACGAAATTAACCATTAGATTTACTACAGTTTCACTATTTTATAAAGAATTTAAATTTCAAAATTTTCATATAACTAAAAATTAAATGAGAAAATTATTTTCTAATAACAGTTGGCTAAATATGTTTAGTTAAGAGTTTTGTATTGCTTGTTTGAATAAAGACCGAAAGCAAGTAAAAGCATATTGGTATTGTAAAAATAGACTGATTTAAGCTTAATAATTGCATACTAAAATTTCTCAAAATGGACCATTTTATCGATGTGAAAATTCCCAAAATAGGCATTTTTGTCGATAAAAAATTACCAAAATGCCCAAACTCCTTTTCCCAAAATAGGCAGAAAAACCCCAGAATCCAACTAATAGTGTGCAGCAATGGCTATCTAAATGTATGATGGCCACCCTTCACTCATAGCCCAGTGAGCATTCATAACAGAAAGTTTTTCTATGTCTGTATGCCAGCGACAAGAATTTGTGCCAATTCAAAATGTTTTTTAACCCTATTCTCCATATAAACGCCTTTATGGCATGGGCAAACATTGTAGATCCAGATCAGCTGGCACATCAGTGCCATCTGATCAGGATCTGCACTGTTTGATTTTTTGATTTATGAGATTATTTCTGACCAAAAATCTACCAATGCAGATCCTGATGGGCTGATCTGGATCTACACTGGTCGCATCGCGTATAAAGGCATATATATGGAGGAAAGGATTAAACCAAATATACTTTTTAAAAAGGATTTCCAGCAATGATCCTTACTGGTTGAGAACTAAAGGACATACATCGATAAAAAACAAAAATGTAAAATCAATCTGTGCCTCAATTCTGAAAAAGTTAGTCTGAGGTTTACTCACTGTCAGAAACATTAAGCTGGTTAATGTAGATGAAGAATCTTAGCCTAGGGGCCCAAGGACAGCCTTGGGTACCCAAGAAGAAAAAGGAACTTCAGTGGAGCAGTCTGGCTACTTTGAGTCCAGTGAAAGTGTATTAATCAAGCCCCCCATACACTTTTGGTTATCAAATAGGTGGTGGCTTTGTGGCCATAAATGGCTTTATCAATATGAAAGTAATTCAATTGTTTTTCTTTTTCAGGTACAGCAACTGAACGAAAATGGAGTTCTCAGATGAAAGTGATATAGGTGAGAAGTTTGTATTTATTGTGTAATTCAAATTCTAATCTCTGAGCATTGAGACTTTGCATGAGAATACCAAACAATAAATAGAGTCATTTGGTAAAGAAAACCTCTTTATTGTACTGTAAAATGTTCATGATAATTTTATTAAAACACAGATCTTAGTCCAAGACATGACCCATGTACATTGGTGCTAGGAATGCTGGGATTGGAAATATTATAAGGGTGGAGTTACGACTTTTTCATTGGCAAACACTGTTGATTGAGATCGTCCTACACATACATGCAGTCTAATCAAGAACTACACTGTTTGCTTCTTTGTTATAAAATCTAAATATAATCTATACTAGTGTAGATCCTGACAAGACTGATATGCAGGCTGATCTTGATCTACAGTATTCTAGTCATATTCATGGAGAAAAGGGTTAAGAAGTTAAGAAAATAATAGAAAACTATAATACAATATATTTTAGTCTTTTAGTAAAAAAATGGTTAACATTTCAGACTCTACTGTGACCCCTATACAACCACAAGATGACCTTGGACATGGTCAGGTGGTTAGTTCTGACTCCCTATCTGACTTCCAGAATCCACTTGACCTTAAGCAACCAAAGGGTCGAAGGTCAAGGAAAAGATCTGACCACAGCAGGGAAAAATCTTTGACTGACACAAAAGGACAAAGGTCACATGCACGTAAAAGTCATGATGGTAAGCCAGTATTATGTTTGTGTGTTTCACCAGCATCTGTATGAGCTATATGTTGTGAAAAAAATAGGATTTGATCATTTTTTTCTGTTTTGTCAGAAACAAGAAGATTAAAGGGCAGCTCTAGGTAAACTAATGTAAGAAGGTAGATGAGACTATGAGGCAATGACATAAATATATTTCTAAATTGATCATTAATGTTATTAGGTATAGTTCAGAGATGCTAACTGAGACTGGGAAACTTGGCAAGCCCGCATCATTTTACTCATTGATATTCTCAAATGTTGTACAAGGTGTAAAGCATCAGGGAAGATAGAATTGGTAGAAAAATATTTATTCATGGAAATTTTCTTTGCAAACCTTTCTTTCATTTGACCCTTTACTTGTAATATATACACATTTTTGTGTGTGTGCCACCATTGTAGATCCAGATCAGCCAGCATATCTATTACATCTGATCTGGATCTACAATGGTTGCATCTTGGTAAGAAATAACCTAAGGAATAAAAAAGAAAACAGTTAAACAGTTTAGATCCTGATCAGACAGCATGGGTGTGCCAGATGATCTGGATCTACACATATTTGCCCAGGCAATAAAGGTGTATCTATGAAGTAAAAGGCTTAAACAATTACCTCTGTAATTAAGAAAGTTGTATACTACTATTAACTTACCCAACACTTAATGAATTTATGTTTGGATCAATTCTCTTTAATTTTATTGCTGGATACAAACAAGAACATTGTGCTTGTTTTCAGAACCACCAGACCTAAGCAGAGGAAATCTCAAAGAAATTTACAAAGAGTTAGAAGTTATTAGTGAAAAACTCAAGGTAAAATGAGAATATATGTTATGTTTAATAAAAGCTTTGCATGACCTGCATACACATAATAAGTGATCTTTGAATACCTGATAACTGTTAATAATATATTTCCTGCATTTTCACCTTTATTGCGTGGGCCAAGGGTTTAGATCCAGATCAGCCGGCATATCTGTGCCATCTTATCAGGATCTTAACTGTGCGCTTTTTGTTTCGTTAGGTTATTTCTGATCAAAATGCAAACGGCAAGGATGTGCAGGCTGATCTGCATCAACATTGGTCATACATGTTTATAAATGCGTAAATGCGTATATATGGAGGAAAGGGTTAAATAATGTATTTGGATAAAGATGCGTGAGAAACAGATTTATTTAAATTATTTCACTTTTTGTGTTGCCCTTTCAAAGAAAAGGCGATACATAAGGATCACTTTGTCCATCTGTTGGTCGATCACAAAAACTTAACGTTGGCTATAACTTTGCCATTTCTTAATATTTCTTCATCAAACTTTCAACTTATATTGCTTATGATAACATGCTTGAGATGATGCCAAATTCTGTAGGTCAAGACCACATTTGATTGAGTTATTTCCCTTTTTGTACTTGGATTTTGACACAAAAACTTAATGTTGGCTATAACTTTGCCATTTCTTAATATTTCTTCATCAAACTCAAATTATATTGCTTATAAAAACATGATCATGATAATGCCAAGTTCTCAAGTTCAAAATGGAGTTATTCCCCTTTTTGTACATGCATTTTTATTCTGACATAGTAACAGAGGGCATCACAAGTGTTCAACTGAGCACCCATCTAGTCTAAACAATGAAGTTACAAATAAATTAAAGGCTCTAGATGGGAAAATGTGTCTGTACATATTTTAGCATTTTCAGTTTTTTGCTGTTTTGTAGAAAGAACACAAGTTTTTGTAATTTATTTTCCCATAAAAATTTCTGAATTTTTTTATCTTGACTTCATTTTTTTATTTAATCCTGCAAACTTAAAAGGTGCATAAAAACTGCACACTTTTTGGGTCATGGGGATAAATGTCAAAGAAAAGATACTTAAAAAATGATTGTTTTTGTCTGGACAATAATTTGAGTTTTGTTCAGCTATCCTCACCAAACTTGGTATTTTGATATCTTGTTTTAGATTGAATTTGGATTCACTTTAGTCCAGCTCATAAAGTTTGTGTATCAGACTATGCATAGAAAATATAATTAATTGTTAACTGTTATGTTTACTGTTGTAGGAAGAAAATCATATCTTACATGACAGAGAAAACAGTTTGAAAGAGCGTGAGAGAATGCTGTCAATATCTCAAGAGAACTTGAAAACAGTGGCAGAGTTAGAGGTGAAACAGAGAGTGGCTGTTATTGAAGAGGTAAACATGCACTTAACGCAGATTGGATTGATCACATTTTTGCCTACAATTAATGATCATGTATTTTGTGCATGACCAGGAGCTAAAACTTGTATGCAAAAAAGTGTGTCATTCTGTTTAGATGCAGATCAGTCTTACTTCTGTATGCAACTCATCCTACTTTTCAAAAGGGGTTTTGTCAAAAAGTTTCCAGAACTGTGACAGTGATATGCCTAAAACAATTTGGTTGAAATTTCATAGATTGCTCAGATTTGCATGAGTTGTAGCCCTGATATTGTCTATACATATAAAATTTGCATGATGTGTGGAACTTTTATTGTTATTACACACCAATGTAGAACATTTCACTTTCATTTGTCTTTTAACCCTTGTTTGCTTATTGGTCAGAAATAAATGAAAATGTAAACAGTGTAGATCCTGATCAGATGGCTTGTATGTGTCAGCTGATCTGGATCTACACATTTTGCTCATGAATAACGGCCATATCCTATGGAGCAAAGGGTCAAAAGGTTAACGCTTAACATACCTGGGCTGAAGGTTATAAAGCTGAGATTGGAAACCAGTCTCAAATCTCAAGCATCTGATTGGCTGAAATGGCGACTGGTCGCCATTTCAGCCAATCAGATGCTTGAGATTTGAGACTGGTTTCCATGCTCAGTTTTATAACCTTGGGCATCTGTTCTTAGAAATATTAAACATTTTTCAGGCTCTAACTAACAAATGCATTTCAGATTGCAGTACCGATGCATTATCTCTACACTTAGTTGTCTTCAGTGTGCTATGTACCTTTTCCAAGAAGCAATGGTATAAAAATGAATTAAAGTTCTTATTAACCTATCAGTTTACAAAAACAAGTCCACTGGTGTGTCATTTTTATGAACACTTGATGACAGTAAAGAACTGGTGTACTGTTGTATGTTACTATACATACCTCTTAACAGTGTTTTCAATGTTGTGATTAATTGTAGAAATACAAAGCCGAGCTGGCCAGGGTAGAACAAGCCCTCAAAGAGAAAACAAGGGAAAACAAGAGACTGAAGGACAACTTTGAGACGCTGAAGATGGCCAATGATGCACAGAAAAAAGAGGTAAACTGATGACAGCTTTGACAGATTGTTCCCGGAGAAAGTTTCTCATTCATGTTTTTGAACATTTTAGACAGTATTATTAAGAGGTTGCAAACATTGCAAATGGCGAAAATTGGCTAAAATTTCAAAAATGAATTTCAATTTCAAACTGAAAGTAGAACCAGAAAGTAAGTTTTCCTTGAATTTCTTGAAAACCCTAACATTATTTTGACGAATTGGCACTAAACATTGTAGACCAGCATATACTTATTTCAGGTATGAGTTGCTTTGGTATATTGTCCATGAATTTCAGAGTTCTCATGCAAATGGTTTTTCTTTTGTTTTAGTATGTCCTTGGTAATTAGAACATGAATTAGACTAAATTTAGCTTGCAGACATTAACTACATCCTTAGCTAAATACATTTCTTTACTAAAATCTAGGAGGCAATAAGTCCTTCCCGAAAATTCATTTTTGAAATTTTAGTCAGTTTTTTTCATGTACAGTAACCTACACTTATGAGAGATTTTTTATGGACATGAGATTTATGAATTAATTCATATTAAAAAAATTGTGGAGTTTTTTGATGATTTTAAATTTTTGAATCGATCTGCCTACGAAATCCATAAAATTTAGAACCCCACTAATTCTAACAAATAATTTCTTATAAGAATTTTTTATCAAGATAATAAAATCTACAAGTGGCAGTTACATTTCCCCAATACACATTTTCTGTGGCAACTTGATTCTTGTATGTCACATGCTAATTTTTATTTACAGTTAGGTGTTTCTAACTTCTTTCCTTGTTGTATTGTAGTTGGAATTGTTAAAAAGTCAGCATGAGAAGTTAGAAAAACAGGCTGTCAGTGTTCAAGCCAGATTGACCAATTTACAGGTAAATTTATATATCATGAAAAATACAATCCGATTTACTGAACAGAACTCCACGGACACTCTGGATCTACTTTAGTCACTTATGGGATAAAACTTTACACCAATTAAATGAGAAAACAATTAAACAAATTTAAATCCAAATAACCATTTACCTAATTTCATGTTCACTTGATATATATGGAATATTATAACAGTATGCAATCTGTAGGTTTGTATTGGTCGAGTTGGGTATGTAAACAATATCACGCGAGACCGAAGGTCGAGCGTGATGTGGTTTACATACGCAACGAGACATAATACAAACCTACAGATTGCATACTGGTATAATGTTCCTTTTATTATATACCCTTATTTCACTCCCAATTAAATGAGCACTATTTCAACAGTGAAAAGTTAAATTAGATGTAAGCAATTACGTCACATCGTAAGTAGTGACGTAAGATATTTCGAAGAAATGTTTACATTTTTCAAGCGCCATGATCGATTCTGTCAGAGAAAGGATTATTTAAGTTTCGAATATTTCAATGAATCGAGATAGTTGAACAGTAAGTACATTTCTTCGCTCCTAAAACTTTGCTTGTTCTGTTTTATAACCGCAATGATTATCTTTTAATTTGACTTCTTTAACATTTTTGACGATTTCATATTATTTTTATTTGTAAATGTCATTTTGATTTTTTTTTTTAAAAGGGGGCTTCGGAGTCAAAAAATCAGAATTTGTGAAAATATCGCGGTTTGAAATCGGCCATTTTGAAACGTAGAAACAACAGGAAGCTGCAAAATACAGAATCGGAAAATAGGACAATGTTCGATACGGAATTATTAATCTGACGAGTTGTATCGATTTCGCGTATTAACGCTGCACAATGCTAAAATCATTCATGGGTATATAATAAAAGTTAGGAACATTAATTTAAATATAAAACTTAATTTGTAGAGAAAACAGGATTTTGAACAACGTCAGAAAGATGCAGATTTTACCCTCCCACAGCCTATGGCTGTCCCAAAGACCAAGGCTCAACCTGAGCAGCTCTCTGAGGAAAGAGAACGCCCTAAGTCTACCAAAACCCAAAAGGTAAAGGAACAAAAATATAGTAATTGAAACAAACATAATTGCATCAACCTCTTAATTTTGATTCTAACATTTGCTTTATCAAGCATAAAAAATGACAGTTCTGTAACTAAATTGCTAATTCACTTTTGTAAGTGTGCATTGCGATTCATGGCATCAAATATGTGAACATATGGCATGCTTGGAAGATGGGGATGAGATATATTGGGTATACTCGACCACTGTCAATTTAACTCTTGTCTAGTTGACACATGAATTCGAACAAGAACAAGTTATTTTTGAGTGTTACCAGTATATCCCAGGTCAGCTTGAGTGCTGCTGCATCAAATGAAACACATGCTTATATTGATCCTTTACTGGACATACTTACTGTTGTATTTTTCATGACAGTAGAGTTTCAGAATGCCGCAATATAATGCAAGGTTTTTGCCATTTAGTCAAATTTTTCTTACATCATGCTACAGTTTCATGAGAGTCGTGGACCCCAGTAACAGCAGGTGATGGAGATGCAATTTATTGTCTATGTGGCAATTCAAGTAGAACTTTGTGTCTGAGCATTGATAACCTATGCATATTACATATATTGTTCATCTGTACAGTTGCCGGTGACAACATATGAAGTAATGTCAACACTTCTAGACTGGATCTCAGATTCCCAGCTTCGCTACACAACCATTGATAACATCCTTAAACCAGTCGACAGAGTCGCCACACAGGAGTTCCTGCAGGAAAAAGTCTTTAAGGTGGGTAATCTTTAGATATACTGTATAGCGCTTAATATTGGCGGTGTCAAATTTTGGCGTATTTTAAAGTGCTTTATATTGGCGGGGTCAAATATTGGCGCTAACAAGCCAGACCGCCAAAATAAAACCCTTGATGAAAAATGGCGGAAATTAGACATTGAAAGAGAAAAGTAAAGTCGCAGTTATTCTAGTGTTAAATTTTAAGTGTGAAAACATTATCGCAGCTACCTAATACAGTACTTGATTGCTTTGTTTGATATTCCAATTATATTCCTTTTGATGATGCATTATATGTTTACCTACTCGTTCCATTTAATATCATTTTAAATATTTAAAAGTGGGTTTCTACGAGATACTGAAAAAACCTCGATTTAATTTACTACATGTACAAAAGCTATACTATAATACCTTTTCATCAAGTTCAAAACAAGTGCCGCTGAAAGGAATGGACGACACTCGCCAAATAACACTCCTTCTGGCTAAGTATAAAGAAAATAAATAACACATAAATGTACTCTTGTTTCGTTTTGTTTAAGTTTTTATTCAGGTTTCAAAGAATATTCATAATTAAGAAACATTCAACAATCTTTCTTTATCAAGGGAGGAAACTGCGACAGAGTATCATAGTTATCTACCTTCCTGTTATTAAATCGGCGGTGTTTTAAATTGACGGGGATTTTTATTGGTGGTGTTTTATATTGGCGCAATTAACCCTGACCGCCAATATCGCCAAAATTAAACCCCCGCCAATATTAGTACTTATACAGTATAAGAGACACGTGTGGCCTTGTGGGTAAGGTTGTTTACTGTCAAGAATAAGCCCTTCATGTCTGTGGGTTGGAGGCTTCCCAAAGCTCACCTCTGTTATTTATGAAAGCTGTCTAGCTACCTTGCAGTAAATCACTGGCTCTACCCAAGTGCCTATCATCTGAGTACAAAATCATGAAAAACTCATAATTCAATGGGATATTGTATAAATATCAAAGTCCAGTGAGTCGATGTTTGTAATTAAAGGAAAGTAATGTTGAACAAGCGAAAGCTGAAGTCTCTATTATTTTTTGAGATTTGAACATACATGTAATATATGTCCACTGTCACTCTTGCTGGGCTGGGATATTTATATTATAATACAGAATACATGAATATTAATGAATGTTTAAAAAAGGTCATTTGGTTATAACTATTTGCAGTCATTGAAAAGATGTATAGATAAGGTAGCATCTTGTTGTTTCAGACTAACTCGATGCAAATTAATGAGTTGATAACAGTTTCATTAAGTGGGATTCCAAAAGTCAATTTATGGCATAATACTTGTCATGTGAAAGTCAAAAATGCTGCATGGCTCAACATTTGATCGGATAATGAGTTTTTACATGAGGTGTAATTAATGCTATGCCTACTGGAGTAAGCTATCTTGGAAAAAATGCATAGGTGCTATCAATATCTGTAAACATGATTATCATGTGTTTGATATCACCTGTTAATTAACTTTTATATATGCATTTTCATGCATGTGCAACCAGTCTAGATTCAGACATCTGTGACATTTGATCTGGTTCTACACTGGTCACCTCTTGGTTTTAAATTAACCTAATTAATTTTAAGTGAACAGTGTAGATCCCGATCAGATGAAACGGATGTGCTGTCTTATCTGGATCTACACTCATGGCCCATATCCTTGTATCCCGTGGAGAAAATGGTTAATGTTTGACAGTCGTCTTGCAGATATTGCCAGCTTTGGTAGAAATGCTGAAGGAATTCCCAGGTCACAACATAAAGCTATGTCTGCCGTGTTTACAGTTCACATACTGGTCGTTGGTTCATGTGGAGCAATGTCAAGGACAACAGGTTCTCATTCTGTTTGTTTTTTATTAGCATTACATTTCTGTTTTCTAAAACATATTTAGGGTTCATATTTAACCACTGCTGAATGATGCCCATAATGTATAAGAACTAAAAAGTTTATACTAATTTGTTTATTTGAGGAAGAGTTTTAACATTAATAAACCACAAAAATGGAATCTTATCCTTAAAATATTTTAAATTATCACAAGTTATTGTTGTTGTTGTTAAAACGTTTGTGATATCTGTGACATTCTCAATTCTTCATAAAATTAAAGCATTATTAAAGCATAATTATTTTTTAAATAGCAGAAATAATTTGAAATTTTTTCCTCATATTTAATGTAAGAAATTAAAGTGGCCTAATTATGGATGGCCTAGTATTTTTCCAATAATATTTTAACCCTTTACTCCATATCCTTTCCGCGCCCGACCCTGTTTTCTGGACGGACGTCTGTAACATATTTAAACGTGACAAAATTTTGACTTCCCAAAACCCAACCCTGTTTTACTGGAGGTCACCAAAACGTATTTAAACATGTGCTTTTTTCACGATTTTAAAAACCATAACGTAAATCTGCGTAAATTTTATTTTAATGCCCGTTGAAAAGTGTATGTTTGAATAAAGCATATACGCTTTTGTCCGTTACCGGTATTCTACCTTTTAAAGAAATTCGGAATTTTCAACATGGTAAGAAACCCGTGTAAAACACGTTATCTAATGTTACGGTCTTTCTTCTGTAAAAAAGGTGGAAAAATGCATATCAAGAATAGTGCGTTAAAATCCCGAATTTCAACGCTCTTTTACGTAATTGGTGAAAAATTCGGTTTATCGCAGGCAGACTGTAACGTAAAATTCCGTAAATTAATTAATCTAATTAACAGTAATTAATTTTTATGCCATTGGGAACAATGTCATTTTTAAGTAATAACTAGGTAGATATAGGATTTTTTTAAAATAATGAATTACTGTTTTGGAGCCACTTTTTTATTTTGACAATGAAAGATGAGGAACAGCAACACATGTAATTAGATTTTTTTTTTCTTAAAATTGAACTTTTTAAAATTACTAATTTTCTTATCAGATTATCTAGGTCAAATGTATTCAATTTCTTACTTAATTATATTTGAGAGAAAATATGCGATGCATTCAAAGGACTAATAGTTTTAAAATACCGATCGATGATTCCGTGTTCTTTTAAATAGCCACCAAAGTAAGGACTTTTTTAAAAATGAAAAATAAATTGACGGGTTTCTGACAAAAAACAGGGTCGGGTTTTGAAAAGCGATTTTTTTGATACGTTTAAATACGTTTCGGGCATCTTCCCGTAAAACAGGGTCGGGTTTTGGGAAGTCAAAATTTTGTCTTGTTAAATATGTTATGGTCGTGGAAAGGATATATTTGCATTTTAAATGCCTGTGGGACCAGTATCGATCCGAATCTGTGCCATCTGATCTGGATATGCACTGGTCACATCTTAATGAGTCTAAGAAAGAGCATTTAAGATCCTGATCAGATGCTACTGTCTTGCTGACTGATCTGTATCTAGACTTTTTCCATAAACCTTATCCTTTTTTGTGTCACCCTTACAAGAAAAGGCTATACATAGGGATCGCTTTGTTTTCCCACTGGTTTTTTGGGTGTCCATCTGTCTGTCACAAGACTAATGTTGGCTATAACTTTGCCATTTCTGAATATTTCTTCATCAATTTTTCAAATAAAATCGCTTTTGGCAATACGGTCATGATAATGCCAAATTTTTTGGTCAAGATCACATGTGATGGAGTTATGCCCCTTTTTGGACTTGGATTTTTTATTCTGACAAAGTACCATAAATGTTCAACTGAACACCTAATGGCATCAAGTCTTTCTTCTGCACTATACAAATATTTTACATTTCTCGCCTTTTCACAGAAGTCCAATCTTTCATCAACGTTCCGTAGACTTGGTGAGGAGTTGTACAGGTCAAAGACCGTAAGATTCTACGACTCTGACCCTTACACAATAACTGATGTCACCACCTCCCCAGTGAAAACAGAGAAGAACAGAGAAGGAATTTACTTTAGAAGCTCCAATGTTCATGTCAGACTTCTGTCTTCACTGATAATACTAAGGACATTATCTCAAGGTAGGCTCGCAGATGTCTGTGCCTGTTCGCCATTTCAGCCAATAAGATGCTTGAGATTTGAGACTGGTTTCCAATCTCAGCTTTATAACCTTCAGCCCCTGTGCAGAATCCTTTTGGCAACAAACACTTTTTCATCTGAGAAAATTTGCAACAACTCTAGCCAGGGTCCAGCTACAGCTGTGACAGATTATTCACCTCACTTTAATGGGAAATACTTATAATTGCACAAACATTAAACCCCCCTGGGGAATGTCATGGCAAAAGGTGACTTCTGATAGCTGACATCAATCATTAAAATAACATCATAAAGTTAAGCAAACAACATTGCAGATTATGCATTTAGCGATAAAAAAAATTATAATGTGTAAAATGTGTAATAAAATTACCTTTTTGTAATATTCTTTCTAAATATTGTAACAACTAAAATGTAACATCACCAAAGATATCTTTTCCCTTGATGCCCCCCCCCCCCCCCAATATGTGTATTGGATATTTAGGTGATAGGAACAACAAATAATACAATTTGATCATTCTATAGAATTTATTACAGCTTTGAACAAAACTTGATACAGGATCAGTTACAGAGTTAGTTTCTGGACAGTGTAAAGCCTGGGATGGGATTTGAACCTCCTTGGCTTAGAAAACCATTTCACAACCTGACTTGAGGCCTGCTTCATACAATCTGGGCCCAAGATCATAAAACTAAATTAGGAGACCAGACTCAAATCTTAAGCATCTGATTGGCTGAAAAGGCGACTGGTCGCCATTTCAGCCAATCATTTGCTTAAAATTTGAGACTGTTTTCCTGATTTATGATCTTGGGCCCTAGACATTTTAAAGATAGTTTAAAGTACTCTTGATTTGCTTATATTCCAATTAATTTATGTAAAATCTTGATATTTTACAGTGGATTTACTGGCACATGTGTTTGATGTCCTGAAAGCAGAGCTGAAGTCGGACATTGCTAAGGAACTGTTTCTTTACTACCAGGGTACCACTGTAGTCCTACAGTACCTAAAACCTGTCAATAAGGTACTCTTTAATTATATTGTTTACTGTTGAAAAAAAACAAAACTATTCTACAAGGATTGTAGAACATAGTATTGACCTGGGAAAGTGATATTGGTCAAAACAGTAGCATGAGTGTAATGAATGCCATGAAACTAGAAAGGATATGGACTGAAATTAGTTTGCTGAAATTTCACAAAATGTGTGTTGAAAAAAAAGTAAAAAAGATATTCATGTTTATTGAATACAAGTCATATATAATAAAAACTTACAGTCAGCTAAATTTTGCCAATAAATAAATTGATGGACCTGATCCATAAACATGTTTCCTTGACCTTTGGTCTTCATGACATATCGTAGGTAAGGTCCATAGATTTTGATATTAACGGTAACTGTATATTACATGTATTCACAGGTTGGGCAGATTACAATTTAAACTCAAAGAAGAAGATCTGTTTTTTTCCATTACAACAAATAAAAACATGTAATGGACCAGTTCATTCATTGTATATAGAATTGAATATCTAACGATGTAGACCATTTACTCCATATATACGCATTTTAACGTGTGGGACCAGTGTAGATCCAAATCGGCTGGCACATCTGATCAGGATCTGCACTGTTGGCTTTTTGGTCAGAAATAACCCAATAAATCTAAAGGCGATCAGTGCAGATCATGATCAGACAGCATATGCCAGTTAATCTGGATCTACATTGTTTACTGAAGCTATAAAGGGGTACATATGAAAGAAAGGGTTAAATAGACTGTGCAGATTTGCAGGACATTCTGAGGCAACACTGTGCCCAAAACTAAAACTGAAGATCAGTCTCTTAAAATCTCAAGCATCTGATTGTCTGAAATTTTTTACCAGTTGCAATTTCAGCCAATCAGATGCTTGAGATTTGAGACTGGTCTCCAATCTAAGTCTTATTATCTTGGGCTCTGGTGGAAAATGTGACAAATGCTGTGCATGTCACTTAAAGGGTTCAATACCATTATATAATATATATTGTAATCATGTAAAAATATCCAAATCAATTTTCTAGCTTTTAAGTGATACATTTTGGAATGAATGTTCTTTAGACGAGTGAAACCAGAACAATAATACAGTTCTAACAGTGGAATTTTAAGGTTTTATAAGATCTTTGCTTATGTTTTGCTACAGTTTCACATTATCTTACATAACATATTTATTGAGTATAAAACTCTTATAAAGAGATCGCGGTGTAAAGTTTACCTCTTTACTTCATAGATATTTTATCACATGGGTGACCAGTGTGGATCTAAGTTAGCCGGCACATCTTTGTGGACTGCTCTGGCTCTGCACTCTTTGCTTCTTGGTCAGAAATAACCTGATGAGTTATGAATCTAAATGCAAACAGTGTAGATCCTGATCAGACAGCATAGATACACCGACTGATCAAGATCTACTGTGGTTGTCTGTGGGATAAAATATTAAGATTGATGTATTTAATAAATTTAGCCAAAATAACTTATTCTGTTGAAATTGCTAACTGTGATGTTCAATGTTCAACCTTGGAAGAATTTTTTTAATTGAAATGAAAATCAACTCCCAAGGTTAACGAGTTTTTCTAATTTCAGCCCTTTATGTCACCAGCCATGGACATATTTCTGCAAATGTCAACAGATTCACCCTTCCTACCTCCCTTCCTGGAGAGTTGCAGCAATGAAACCTGGTTCCGTACTGTTGCTATGGTGCTCCGAGCCCCCCGACAGGATGCAAAGCTCCTAGAGAGACTGAGTATTGTACTGCAAAAACTCTCTAAAAACAGGTAAGCAATCTGGCCAGGTTAAAAACTAGGTCTTCTGGGTCAAAAACAAGGTCACTAGGATGAATAAAAGGAATACCTCGTTACCACTTTGGACTTTACATATTCATCCAGTTATCATAATGCTTTGTCAGAATGTTTAACTTGCAAAGATCAGTTTTAAAATCTGTATAATTTGTGCCTAAAACAAATGAAAGTAAAATTTTGTTACTGTAACAGAAGCCATATTTCCGGCTGAGTATCACTTAATTTGATTAACATGTTTGCTGTGATGTTTCTACTTTATATCCAAATCTTTTGAGAGCAATGCAGGACATTTTAGCCCTCATGTTTTTAAGGCCATATTTTTATATTTATACACTTAACCAATGTTCTTGCTGATCATAATTGTTTTTCTCCGGATGGATTTGGAGTAACCTTATCAAATTTGAAACATAATAAGATACATCATTTTCACTTGTTTTTGTGTTGCCCTTTTGAAGAAAAGGGGATACACAAGGATAGATTTGTCCGTCCATCATAAACACTTATCATTGGCTATAATTGCCATTTCTTAATATTGCTTCAACAAACATTCAAATTATAATGCTTATGACAACTCAGTGGTGATAATGTCAAATTCTTAAGGTCAGGGTAACATTTTATGAAGTTATGCCCCTTTTTTACTTAGATTTTTTATTTAGACAAAGTACCAGAGGGCAACACAAGTGATTAACTGAACACCTATCTAGATTTAATCCATTTCTTTCATTATTTCAGGGCCAACAAGCGGTTCTTTGAAGTTTACACTATCACAGGGATCATACAGGAGTTGTTACGGGGATGTTCAAATGACCAGGCCTTCCTTGCCCTTAATCTCAAATCTATACTTTACAATCTGAACTCAGCTACCTGACCCATACAGATAGTGCTGGAAGATTGATAGACAATTAGATGTAAGCTAGTGTCATGTGATCTGGATCTACTGTGATAACTGAACTTACGCAATTTGAGAATCTTATGTGGTGGTGGGGGCATCACAGGAAAATGTACCTTTCGACAGGTGATACAAATTGTTGAAATGATGTCATAAAGTTGAGCATATGACATTACTTATAATGCATTTCGCAGTAAAAAATAACATTATGTTGTCAAAATGTGTAAAAAAATATCCAATTAGTTATAAGAAAATAATATTGATTGCAAGTTCTCTCTCCAAATATAGTAAAATTAAAATGCAAAAAAGTACTGAATGCACCTTTTCCCATGACACGCCCCGCCCCTTATGAGCCAGTGCTCAAGGTTTAACCCCTATTGCATAATGTCTGTTTTGTGGGGAAATGACATCACTTTAATAGGTCTTTTTATAGTACCAGCAAGTGCTTTTCATAATAGTATTTGAATTTTTTTCGGACTAAATTAGTGATTCACAAATCTCTCATAAATTATTCCACATCTTATTCAGTTAACGAGATAAATATTTTTTGTTTAGGTTTTTTAATATCCTAAAATAATTTCATGGGAGCATATAGTCATAATTTCTTCCCAATGTTGTGAAACCTTTAGTGAAACTTCACTAACAAGAGAAAATGTGCATATTGTCAGCATGTTCTTGCTTAGTCATTTTTAGCTCACCTGAGCACGAAGTGCTTATGGTGAGCTTTTGTGATCGCCTCATGTCCGTCGTCCGTCCGTGTGTCGTCAACTTTTTCTTCAAACGACTTCTTCTCCTGAACTCCTGGGCCAATCTTGCTGAAACTTGGCAGGAATGTTCCTTGCATGAAGCTCTTCCAAAGTTGTTCAAAGAAATCAATTCCATGCAGAACTCTGGTTGCCATGGCAACCGAAAGGAAAAACTTTAAAAATCTTCTTGTCTGAAACCACAAGGCCTAGAGCTTAGATATTTGGCACTTAGCACCCTCTAGTGGAACTCTACAAAGATTGTTCAAATTATTTCCCTGGGGTCAAAATTGGCCCCGCCCCAGGGGTCACTTTATTTTATATAGACTTATATAGGAAAAACTTTAAAAATCTTCTTGTCTGAAACCACAAGGCCTAGAGCTTAGATATTTGGCATTTAGCATCCTCTAGTGGAACTCTACAAAGATTGTTCAAATGATTTCCCTGGGGTCAAAATTGGCCCCGCCCCAGGGGTCACTTCATTTTGCATAGACTTATATAGGAAAAACTTTAAAAAATCTTCTTGTCTGAAACCACAAGGCCTAGAACTTAGATATTTGGCATTTAGCACCCTCTAGTGGAACTTTACAAAGCTTGTTCAAATTATTTCCCTGGGGTCAAAATTGGCCCAGCCCCAGGGGTCACTTCATTTTACAAAGACTTATATAGGAAAAACTTTAAAAATCTTCTTGTCTGAAACCACAAGGCCTAGAGCTTAGATATTTGGCATTTAGCATCCTCTAGTGGAACTCTACAAAGATTGTTCAAATTATTTCCCTGGGGTCAAAATTGGCCCTGCCCCAGGGGTCACTTCATTTTGCATAGACTTATATAGGAAAAACTTCAAAAATCTTCTTGTCTGAAACCACAAGGCCTAGAGCTTAGATATTTGGCATTTAGCATCCTCTAGTGGAACTCTACAAAGATTGTTCAAATGATTTCCCTGGGTTCAAAATTAGCCCTGCCCCTGGGGTCTCTTCATTTTATATAGACTTATATAGGAAAAACTTTAAAAATCTTCTTGTCTGAAACCACAAGGCCTAGAGCTTAGATATTTGGCATTTAGCATCCTCTAGTGGAACTCTACAAAGATTGTTCAAATGATTTCCCTGGGGTCAAAATTGGCCCCGCCCCAGGGGTCACTTCATTTTGCATAGACTTATATAGGAAAAACTTTAAAAATCTTCTTGTCTGAAACCACAAGGCCTAGAGCTTAGATATTTGGCACTTAGCATCCTCTAGTGGATCTCTACAAAGATTGTTCAAATGATTTCCCTGGGGTCAAAATTGGCCCCGCCCCAGGGGTCACTTCATTTTACATAGACTTATATACTAATATAGGAAAAATTTTAAAAATCTTCTTGTCTGAAACCACAAGGCCTAGAGCTTACATATATGGCATTTAGCATCCTCTAATGGAACTCTACAAAGATTGTTCAAATTATTTCCCTGGGGTGTAAATTGGCCCCGTTCCAGGGGTCACTTCATTTTATATAGACTTGTATAGGAAAAACTTTAAAAATCTTCTTGTCTGAAACCACAAGGCCTAGAACTTAGATATTTGGCATTTAGCACCCTCTAGTGGAACTTTACAAAGCTTGTTCAAATTATTTCCCTGGGGTCAAAATTGGCCCCACCCCAGGGGTCACTTCATTTTGCATAGACTTATATAGGAAAAACTTTAAAAATCTTCTTGTCTGAAACCACAAGGCCTAGAGCTTAGATATTTGGCATTTAGCACCCTCTAGTGGATGTCTACAAAGATTGTTCAAATGATATCCCTGGGGTCAAAATTGGCCCCGCCCCAGGGGTCACTTCATTTTATATAGACTTATATAGGAAAAACTTTAAAAATCTTCTTGTCTGAAACCACAAGGCCTAGAGCTTAGATATTTGGCATTTAGCATCCTCTAGTGGAACTCTACAAAGATTGTTCAAATTATTTCCCTGGGGTCAAAATTGGCCCCGCCCCAGGGGTCACTTCATTTTGCATAGACTTATATAGGAAAAACTTTAAAAAATCTTCTTGTCTGAAACCACAAGGCCTAGAGCTTAGATATTTGGCATTTAGCACCCTCTAGTGGAACTCTTCAAAGATTGTTCAAATTATTTCCCTGGTGTCAAAATTGGCCCCGTCCCAGGGGTCACTTCATTTTACATAGACTTGTATAGGAAAAACTTTAAAAATCTTCTTGTCTGAAACCACAAGCTGAGAGTACTTTTGTAGTCAGGTGAGCGATATAGGGTCATCATGGCCCTCTTGTTATAGAATTATGGAACTTTGAACTTGCATATAGTATATCATAGCACCATTTGTTTCCCAGTTATCTCTTCAACCTCCAGTTGGAATTTAATGAAACTTTCAAAAGCTTCAATAACAAAAGGAAAATTTGCACAACATTAGCATGTTTTGTTTCTATGATTAGTTACTGAGTTATGGCCTTCTTGAATTTGAATTTTGATATAGCATGATAAAGCACCCTTTGTGACCTGTGCCCAAGGTTATAAAACTGAGCATGGAAACCAGTCTCAAATCTCAAGCATCTGATTGGCTGAAATGGTGACTGGTCACCATTTCAGCCAATCAAATGCTTGAGATTTGAGACTAACCTTCAGCCAAGGTAATTATTGCTGAGCAATCTTCTTTTTCAATCAAAAAGACTTCATTATGTGAAGCTTCACTAACTAGTGATGATGAACAGTCAGAATGTCTGGTGTCATGATTTTTTCAATGAGTTATGGCCCTTTGCTTTGCTACATATTATATATATTAGTATCATTCCTATTTACCTGTGATAATTTTTGAAGCATTAATTTGTTCCATAATTTTTTCTTGTCAAAAATAGTTGAACATAAAACCAAACTATAAAAAATTGACATAAAACAAGACGTAAAACAATACTATAAAGAATTGCCAATATGCACATTTATTTCCAGTTAACTAACAGTACTGATACTAAAATTATACTAAGAATTTGCTGCTTTTTATAAATTTTTAAAAACTTACATAGAACAATAAATGTTTAAACCGCATAAAAAGTGATAACAAAAATTATAATATCTAAGTTTTTGCAAAAAACAATGGTGATAAAGAAAGTACATTTCTAGTGAAATAAATGTATGCATGTTGTAATATTTTTTTTTAAAGAAACCTTGGTAAAAAAATGTAACTCTAGACTGTGTGCCTCTCAAAATACCAAAATACAATACCAAAATGTGTTGCGATGGAAATTAGACTTAATACAAATCTTATATCAAGAAATTGTTCAGAAACAGCAGTTTTCCATCCAAATAAAATTATAAAAAATGAAACTGTTGAAAAATAGGGCAGAAATATTGATTAGAT
This sequence comes from Corbicula japonica, assembly GCA_038501625.1. NCBI lineage: Eukaryota > Metazoa > Mollusca > Bivalvia > Venerida > Cyrenidae > Corbicula > Corbicula japonica. The sequence goes on along the minus strand of JAZAYU010000533.1, from coordinate 237,517 downwards.
ATTTATATGAATAATGGAAAAGGATTTTCATGAAATTAGTCCTTAAAAAATATCCTCGACATCACCCACCTTAGCAGAACATGCGCTGTATGGGCCCAAGATCATAAAACAGAGATTTACCAGGTCAACACTGAATAAACTTATGTTAAGTGATTAGAGTTACACTGAATCTGTTTCCTTCTTTTTTTTGTTGTTTTAACACTTAACACCATGAGATCTGGCTTAATTTCCATGGGCAACTTATCTAGAACCTCATCAACACATTGGTCGCAGACGGGATAAAGGCCATATCCATTAAGTAAAAGTTAAAAAGAAAAGATCGCTGTCCATTGATGCATTCTCTACAGAGCCCCTTAGGTGACATTTAGCATACTTTTTTTTTCACTTTCAATACTTTTTTTAAGGATTCGTTATTTCGTTTAAATGAAATAACATTTCGTTTAAACGAAATAAAAGGATTAGTTATATGGTTTAAACGAAATATTATTTTGTTTAAACGAAATAAAAGGCTTCGTTATTTCGTTTAAACAAAATAATAATTTATTTTAACGAAATAATGAATCCTATTATTTCGTTTAAACGAAATAACGAATCCTATTTTTTCAATAAAACGAAATATTATTTCGTTTAAACGAAATAATGAATCCTTTTATTTCGTTTAAATGAAATAACGAATCCTATTACATCATTTAAACAAAATATTATTTCGTTTAAACGAAATAATATTTTGTTTAAACGAAATAATGAATCCTATTATTTTGTTAAATCGAAATATTATTTCGTTTAAACGAAATAACGAATCATTTTATTTTGTTTAAATGAAATAACAAATCCTATTATTTCGTTTAAATGAAATATTAATTCGTTTAAACAAAATAATATTTCGTTTAAACAAAATAATGAATCCTAATATTTCGTTAAAACAAAATAACAAATCCTATTAAAAGGATTCGTTATTTCATTAAACGAAATAATATTAATCATTTTTTGCGTTTAAACGAAATAATATTTCGTTTATTCAAAATAATAGGATTCATTATTTTGTGATAACGTTTATTAAAAATAGCGTTTATAAAAATATTATTTCATTTAAACGAAATAATGAATCCTTTATAAAGTATGGAAAGTGAAAAAAAAGTATGCTAAATGTCACCTTAGGGGCTCAGTAATTCTCAGTCAACTTTTGTGCAGAATTGTTATTTCATTTATCTTATTTATTCCAGGTTATTTGAATGAATTGAATTACCCTGCTTTTAATTTCATAAGCCTGCCAAAGAGAGAACAGTAATTTTTCAAGAATTTCTGCCAGCTTATGTTGGTTTTTAATAGGAGGCAACATGTACTGATGCGCCCTTATCTGAATTCTATCTTGTACCACGTGTGTTTCAAACTTTTAATTTTGTGTAAAATTCTATTGTACAAAATAATTACATGTATTTATGTTGTCATAGAGCTATTGAAAAAGTTTTATAAAATAACCTGTAATATATCGATTTTTTTGTCTTTTATTGAACCATTATTTGTCGTTAGAGAATATACTGATATGATCCCTTCTGCACCCGGAAAGGTATGTTTAAACCCGGTATCTGTCATGAGTTGAAGAACGGACTGAAATAGCGTATCCTGGTTGACCTTTTCTCAGATTCTGTCTTAGATATAAATACCTAACTCCTCACTAGTTATGATAGTCTGCATCATTTCCATTTTACAAGCAATTATTGCTGGGATCACAGTCTCAAAAAATTGTTCGACACTTGGTTCTAGAAATAGGGTCACAGCAGACACTTAGTGTACCAATTCAACTTACCATATTAATATTGAAAACAAAAACAGGAAAATCTGTAAATAAAAATATGTCCTTTCATAAATGACTTAAATGCACTACAGTATGTACAATATTTGGAAGAATGACACAAATGGCAAAAGTGTGTAAAGGTAAAAAATAGACTTACAACATAAAACGATAAAAATATTTACGGAAAGAAAGGGTCATATTCACTGTTCACCTACATTTCTGCGTATTAACACCAGAATAGAAGTAGCATTGTGGCAATTCTAAGACAAACACGAACAAGAACGTTGTGGTCAAAATGAATCCCGTGGAAATAATGTCTACCATTTTGAATTTGTTATACACATTCGCGTCACTTATACCATTTGAAGTGGTATTACAACTTATTTTGAACATATGTGTCACACTAGTTCACGCCACTGTTACGTTATCGCTAGTGTTTACATCTTGGACACTAGATGAACAGTTTTCAAGTTGACGGCCACGTTTACGCCACATATATTACACGCTATTCTGGTTAACAACAATTAAATAAAGCGTCTATATACTGTACAAATCACCGAGACCAAAAAGAACATTACTAAAAAAAATAATAATACACGTCACGGATATATTTCGAGAAACGCTTATGGTAAAGTACAGGCACTTGTTATATATCTATCTATGTGTATTCCCAAAATTCAACTTCAAACAACCCGATTCTGAATTAAATGGTTGTGAATGGTTGAAACACGTGTAAAATTAATTTTACCTTTTTGTAAAATAAACTTCAGTAAAAATTTTAATTTATCACCTAATATGTTTACGAATAAAATAATATAATATTACGTTTTAACACAAAGGTATGTAATTGAAAAATTCCGTTATTTTATTATCGAATTGTGTTTCTGGCTATACGCAATGGTTCACAAATATTCTCAAAAAAATGTTAACCTTGTAAATGTGGTTTCAATTCCCTCACAAATGAAACATGTTTATGTTTAATTTGTTGTTCTCACGTTATTTTTAGATGAAAAGTGGGTCCTTTTTACCCTACATACTTTATCAAATTACTGCTAGATCCACCATTATTTGTTTGTGAACGTTAAAAGTCACACAACAAATTTATTAAACAATAGAACATAAGCATTGATGAGCCTAGTTACTGACAACCACTGTCGTTTACTTAATACACTCTACGTATCCTTTGCAAAGGACAGGTCCATCTTTATGCAGGTATACCGGGGGCCAAACAACATACGCTACGTTTGCACCACGTGTAGTGTACACCTCAAACAACGCCTGGTTGTATGGAATCCCGGGCTGAGTGGTGAAGTCCATCACCATGGGAGGGTACTGGGCCAGCATCATCCAGCACAGCTGGAAACATTTAATTATGAATTTCTGGATGTGCTCATTTTGTGATATGTCGTCTGGTATCGTCTGCTTTGTGCCAACAGCTCGAATAATGTCCTGCAAAAATCATACTTACACTATAAAAAAGTTTGAACGTAGCGTATCGGAGAAAGCCGACGTTTGCCGGATGTCTGTAATATATGAAATGGGACTGAAATTATGAAATAAAAACAACGCTCTGATATATAAATTCTCTACCCAGATAAAAGTGGGTCTAAATAATGAACTAAATATTGTAGGAGTACTAAACAAACATAAGAATCGTGCTAAAAGAACGTTAAAATCATGTTTAATCGCCCTGACCGAATGTATGGGGAAACATTTTTACAGCCGCCACAAAGCATTTACAGAAATGCACAACGCTTTGATAAATGTATTGAAAGAGATAATCATGAAAAAATAGATTAGATTTGTCCTGTTCACTCTCCAAACTCCAAAGTCATATCGGCCTAGAAATTTTGTCAATGGCAGAAGCTAAATATCTAAGAATCGTCCACATTTTCGACTTAAGTCACTCCCTCTCATGCTTGAGTCGGCATTGAGAAAAGTATGTTATCATGTGAACTTACAGATGGTTTGAAATGGTTGAAGATGTCCATCGCGACATTTTTGCAGAATTCTTTGATGGGAACGTCTAGTTTTCCTGCGGAAGCAACATTCTGTAATAGACAAAATACTGAAGTTTGACAAAATTGTCTTTTTATCCTATATAATTATCATGGGCAAATAATAATTTCAAACTTGTGTTCCTTTAATGAAGTTTACAGTAATTTGATATAAAACCAGAGACTGGTGTGGTAAGCATCGTTACAAACATCATCTTTATGTCCTAACAAAAAAGAAAGTTTTAGTCTGTTTTACAGTTTTAAAGACTAAGAGGCCATATAAGCAGACAAGGGGTCGCGCAATGGGCTATGAACACATTATTTGCTTAGTTACAAGTAAATTTGTTAAAACTTCTCAAACTCCTCAGAAATTGACGTATTAGGAGAAAAACAGGTCGAATAGGTCATATTGAAGAAAGAGATAATGAATACAGTTTCATCCCATTATCACCAAACGCAACTGAATATTTTGTAGACGAATTCATATATTGCCAAGCAAATATCTATGACATAAAATGTCGGAAACTAAAAACCGCCTAAATATTTGAATAAAAACGGTGCTGACGTGAAATCTAATTTATTACCTTTTACGCTGGCTGTGTAAGAATATTACATAACATTACCTTATTAACTTTGTTTAAATGTATTTAAAAGTTAAAAAAATCATTTTACAACGGTAGTTCGTGAAGTCTTCAATTGAAATTTGGTTTATGAAGGGTTTAATTTATTTAACCTGATCGGATTTCGTTTTAGTTCTGATTGGCTGTTGTGCGGATTTATTATCAGCTGGCTTAGCTTCAGACATAGCGTTGCCGATAGAATTTGCAGAAGGATTGAATCCTACTTTTCCCTGATTTTTGTTTTTTGCCGATTGACTTGTACGTTGAGCTTGATTAAAGTTCCCATTGACTCCTTCGCAAACCGCATTCCATTGGATTTCTTTTGGGTTTCCTTGTGGGCCAAATGTTTGTGCATTTGTTCCTTGTCCAACACCAAGTTTAATGGGTTCTTGATGTTCTGTCGTTTGTACTTGCATCCAACCTCCTTGTGGAAAGGTTCCATCTCCGCGACCATGGGCATATTGTGGAGCACCTTGCTCTTTGGTTCCTAGTCCAGAGTTTACTATAATACCAGACGCGTAATGGTCCGGCTGCAACATGCTGGCATCGGTTCTTGACGGCAAGGTTTTAGCAAAGTACGCCTTGACAAATAGTTGAAAAGGAAGCTTTGAAAGCAATCGAACACGACACATATAAAATATTGCAGGATCGGTTTGATTAAGCGTGTTTATTGGCAGTAATAGAAATACATATTACTGCCCACGACACCTAGCCCCGGTTAAAACACGCTTATTTAGCGGCAGAAAATTTTAAAGTTCTTAACACTTTAAAATACATAACACTAGTCAAAATTTTTAATATAAATGTTAAATCCCAGTTTTATGTTAAATCGTTTTGTTACGATGACGTATTATGTGTAAATTTAATGTAAAACAAAGTTTTACTTGACTAAAATCATCTTACGTATTTTTATTGTTATCATCAAAGATATGTGTTATTGTCAATGGCAAAACTACACAAAAACGGATTCACAACTATCTGAGAACAACACAACGTCTCGTCATGTCATTTCAACAGTTTTACATAACTACGACATGTGCATACCTTATTGCTGCTTGTGTTAGTCTCCGAAGCCCCTCCAATTGTTATGACGGTTGTGTTAGCTGTCTCTGTCAGCATCTGTTGTCCAGCAAGTGTTTCTTCACCCTGCAAATCACGTTTTCATGTATTAGTGAAAATATGAAAAAAGCACAGGGGTGAAGCTGAATTGATCAATATTTTGTAGATAAGGGAAGAAACGTGGGAGGTCTCATCGACTGTCCGAAATATTCACTTACTAATATTTTTTAAAAGTACTCCTTATTATTGTTGTTTTCTCTCTTAATATTTTGATCCGTTCTATATAAATGGTTTCAGTATCCCATATAAATTTGGCTATTGTTCAATTTCCCCAAAGGATATAACCCTTACTGTTTAATTTTTTATCATCGGAATTTTCTTTAATACGCAAGGTTTATATCCTCAGATCCCCTGTCAATTTAACCGGTCTATTTTGTTTTGTTTTTTGCTTACGACCAACCCATTGGTTTTATCTTGGAAACCTACCCCGCTGACTATGTAACAATAATGAAAAACTCTCATGTTTACTATTTTATCAGTAGAAAATGTCACAATTTGTTTCCAAATGTCACCTTGCGGTTGTAATGACGATTTCATAAAAAAAAGAATTGTTTTTGCAGTTTTTTCTTGTTGAATACTTCGTTTACCAAGCAGAATAGTTTTTAATTATTATCGATGTCCCTAGAACATTTTTTGAGCGCAGCTTAGAACATTTTCTGGATTAAAACTGCATTCGGGTTGAATCTTAAATGAAGGAATATAACAATATCCTACCTGAACCGGCGTTATAAGGGTTGGTTTAGTTACAATTTCCGCTAAACCTTTGTGCTCCTCCTTCCAAGCTTCTTGACAAACTTCATGACAGCTCTAACAATAGAAGATAAATAAGCACTGTTTTCAGTGAAAAGTTTTCAAAACTGCAAAAAAAGTCAATGAATTTGGAAAAAAAGAAATAATGGTCAAACCAATTTCAAAAAATGGAAAGTATTCAATTAATTGATAAATGGGTTTCTTCACGTTTACCATATCCGGTAAAATGATTGCGTTAAGATTTTGTTTATGACCTCACTTTTTGCTCATTTCTAAAAATAAGTGTAATTCTGGTTTTGTTTTATTGCACTGTTTACCTCAGATTTTTTTGTCAAACTGTTGTCGTTATAGACGACCTTATTGCATTCTTTGTATTCTTGTTTACTTAATAATCACTGTTTTCAAATAAAGAAGTGTTGGTTGTAGAAAGAGGAGGAGGAGAAACAGCAGCAGTTCCAACGGTAGTATAAATAGTTGTTGTTGTATGTCATTATCAGAATACGTCCACGTGCTGGTTTCCGCTCAACTAGTGCAGTTTAATCAAACTTTTGAACAAAGATACCTTTAGCATGCTATATAACATATCTATCGCGCTTTTATCTGGTAGAACCTGCTGCTTTCGTTTTTCAGTCAAGAACTCGAAAGCATCTGTCCATTCATCTTCATATAGTTGTTTGAAATTCTCTCCAAGTTTGGTCGGCCTGTTTTCATCACTGAGGTCTGTTATCTCCGGGTTACCATACTTCAACATGCGAGACTGAAGCTCGCTCAGTCTGAAGAATAAATATTTCTTGAAACTCTTACCCTATTGCATACCGATTTAAAGTTTCTGAGTATTGCAAAACATAAGTGTCGCAAAATGTGAATGACACCAGTGCATACCTGTGCGCAAACATTGATATACCAAGATATTAATTTAATTAAGTTGTCTTAATTATGGAATTTACACATAAAAGTATATGCACTCGAGTATAAGCCCATGAACCTGTTTAATGCCTGATCCTTTGCTTTGATCATCTCAAGAAGTTTTCTTTCTAACTCTTGTTTGTCGGCTTGTAGACGAGCCATAACCATCTGGTCTTCTTGATATTGCTTGGTCATGACCACCGTTTTGTCTTTTGGTAACTCCAGATATTTTCTCTATCAACAAAGAAATGACAGGTTGTGGGTGAATAGATGATTAAAATTACTTTATTGTGCTCCCAAATTAGTTATTGTTGACGAAATTTGAATCTAATTACTTGAACATAGCTTGCAATGCAAACTCATTAAGCAAAACATGTCATGATTTTACTGTAAACCTACGAGAACTCTAAATATTTCGAATTAATTGTTACGTGCGATGACTAGTGACAGATATCATGTATATAAACAACGAATATTAGTGTGTTTCGTCTTTACGCTTTAAAAAATAACAATACATATGAAAAATGTAAAATGATGCAAAGTTATGAAGTCGTAACCAAGAAAGTCACGTGAAAAACAAAATTACAAATCAAAATAATGGGAGACTACTCCTACTTCGTTAATACATAGACACGATACTGCCTTGACATTAGCCTTTACGTGAGTTCTCATGTTTGTCTCTAAAACTGAATAAAATATTAAGGACGCATCTAACTCAAAACATTATTCTGCCAAAGTTCTTTAAAAAGAAAAAAATTCAGACAGAAAAAGTAAAGTGTAACCGCATATATCATGCATAGTAACATTTACAGCACTAATTAAACGCTCCCATCCCACTTCAAACAACATTTATAACGGCATATAACAGGTTTTATAAAACACTTCGATACAAAGCATTTTCTAATCCTAGCAGAATAGTGTATTGTTTAAATTTGAAACCAAAATGTTTTAACGCGAATATTTGTATGCTTACCCTGTATGTCGAACAAAATTCATACAAGTCTTCATTTTGAGAAGAAAAATATTCTCTTGCTTTATCCAACATGAGGTTACCAGCAGGATTGCAGAAAGGCTTAAAGCTCTCGCGTATTTCTTGTAGTTTTTGCCTTATAACGGTAGCTTCTCTTTTGACTTGTTCAACGCTACCCAACCACACCGGATGAGCATTTGTCATCCTGTTAAAGAAAAAGAAACTCATCAATTCAAACTAAACATTTATTGACGAGATGTAACTGCGTGTCAACAGGGATTCTGATTACGAGGTTGCTTTTGCACACCGTTCAACCCGATAAGATGAATGCCGTGGGTAAGACGACGGCAGTTGCTTGTGTACATGAACGTTTTTCGGCGAAACTGGGTATTGGCCTGATTTTTACATTTTCCTGCTATATCTTAGCAGACAAAAATATACATATTGATTCCCTGTTTGTTAAGGACTCTACTGACGAAATCTTGACGCACACATGATATTATTTACAGAGAAATTGCAGAAAAAGTGTGCAATTTTTTGACAAAATATGTCATTTGACGAATCGGTCGCAAATATCCTTTTTAATTACCAAATCTGAAATATTTGAAATATACCATGATAAAGTTCAATTATTTCCCTGTAATTATTTGAAACCACAGCTTCCAATTCGCTTTCTCTAGAAAGATATTTACTTTTAAACTTGGTACGTCGTAGTGATTTTGGTAATGACAACGTCCGTTAACACTTAAATATTGGTACAGTTGAATGCAGTTTCGTCAGTGGATTGGATAACGTTAACGGCCGTCAAGTGAACTTATTTTCAACGTCGCTGTTGTCTGCTTTATGCATAAAGTGTATCAGACTCTAGTGTTAACAAATCTAGGCTACTCCTTGTTGTGTATAAATCAAGATAATTATTGAAAAGTATGTTTACCTAAAGAAAAACATTTATAACAAAACACCTGATTTCCAGGTTGAATAATATCACCTAACGTTTTGTTGTTGATGCAATTTTAGAATGGTAATAATTTTAAGTATTCAATTATTTCGTACACTTGTCAAAAGAGAATTACAAGCGTCTGTACTCATTCAAATGAAAACAATATAATATTTTATCTAACTTTGTACAAATTCTTATATTATTTACTATATATACTTTACGAACTTGAAATTTAGTGCACTTGCACAGCCGCCTGCAGACGAGAAAAAATGTTGCACCGCATATTATTTCAGCTCGAACTTTATCTGGGGACGAACCATACCGAGTACGTAATATTATAGTTATAAAATTCGGAAATAAATGTTATTATTCTTTATTTTCATTTGGTAGCCATTATTCTTTAAGAATATTCGAAGCGCAGGCGGTCTTGATTTACTTCTGATTAATAAATAAAATTATATAGACAACGAAAGTAAGTAAAATTCAACTCAGAATGAAGTGTTTGAAGTTCTTTTGCTTCATATTTGTAACAGACGAAAAACAACTATTTTTATGCGACTAAGTTTTGCCGTCGGACCGTTCCAAGGCGGTAACCCCTCGGGTTCTCACTTTCGTTAATTGTTTGTGACGTCTATATTGAAATTGATTATTGCAATACCATGTTCTCTTTTCGTCTCTGCTGTTTGGCTGTATGGGGAAGCTGTGTCTGCTGGATGTGGCCATCCCTGATATGCATATTTCACTATTTTATATATCATTGTCGTCACCTTTGCTTCGCTGACAATACGGCTAAGACGTCATGGTCATATCTCTAGAATATAGTTTAAATACAAGGAATCGTAATCTCTGTCAGATCAAACTCATTTTGTAAAACAGTATTTTAAAAACTTTCATAAATATGTCATTTTCAACAGCTGTTTAAGGAAAAAATATACAACAAAATTGGCAATGTGCGCGTTAAAAAAACATCGGTCAAATCACGATGCAATAAAATCATTTAATTATGTTCTCGGGTCCAGTGTTAATCATTGTAAATACAAAGCTAATTTTCGCTTGACGGCCGTTTACGTTATCCAATCCACTGACGAAACTGCATTCAACTGTACCAATATTTTAGTGTTAACGGTCGTTGTCGTTACCAAAATCTCCACGACGTACCAAGTTTAAAAGTAAATATCTTTCTAGAGAAAGCGAATTGGAAGCTGTGGTTTCAAATAATTACAGGGAAATAATTGAACTTTATCATGGTATATTTCAAATATTTCAGATTTGGTAATGAAAAAGAATATTTGCGACCGATTCGTCAAATGACATATTTTGTCAAAAATTGCACACTTTTTCTGAAATTTCTTTGTAAATAATATCCTGTGTGCGTCAAGATTTCGTTAGTAGAGTCCTTAACAAACAGGGAATCAATATGTATATTTTTGTCTGCTTAGATATTGCCGGAAAATGTAAAAATCAGGCCAATACTCAGTTTCGCCGAAAAACGTTCATGTACACAAGCAACTGCCGTTGTCTTACCCACGGCATTCATCTTATCGGGTTGAACGGTGTGTTTTGTGTGTCATGATACTTACTCGTATTTTTCTCAAATATCGCCTCAGTTGCGGTTTATGATAGCACAGTGTACACTCGAAAGTCCGACCCTACTTCCGATAGCGCTGACTATACACATAGCCATCACGAAGGAGCTGGTTAAAAAGCGGGCAAGAAATTGAATAAAGAGTAATTTTTTAATTCTTTTACTTAAAATACTTAGACAAGCAAGAAAAAGAGTGCGTCGAGTTATAAAATGAACGTGATGAAACGTTAACTTCGAAAAAATACGATCGATCACCAAAATTTACCAAAAAAAGGCCAATCGTGTCACTTCAAACGTCCATTTCAAAGCTTTATTTACATTGTTTGGCCGAAATTCGTTCTACTATGTGAAGTGTATTCATTAATGTATCACGTCATGTAGTTAAATCTTTTCCCAACCCGCTAGTTTTCAAAAAATTGAATTTTCATGTGCACTGGTAGTTTTACAAGATGGTACGGCTACTAGCCAATTGACAGTCCGGCTACTAGCTTTCAAGATTTGTTATCATTTCACATCAAATATGCACTTTCTATGCAGTGTGTTTCAAAATGCGACTGTTCTGCCGAAAGAAAATAGCGAAGCAAGTCTATTGTGTACGTATATGGGCGGATTTTTTTTAAATATTATTTACGAAAATAGAGAAATCAAAAGTATATTTGTAACGGGGATTGCGGCATACTGCTACAGAGATAATAGGCGATGAAAATTATCAAAATATTTCATTTTTAGCCTATATTCAAACTATTTTAGAGATATTTAATAATAATTTGTAATATGACGTCAGAACAACAACAAAATTGATGAAAAAGATTATTTAGTCAACCATAGTAGAGACTGCTAGTAGCCGGACCATTTGTTTATTAGACTTTGCTAGTAGCCGTACCATCTTGTCACACTACCAGTGCAAATGAAAATTCGAGTTTTTCGAAAACTAGCGGGTTGGGACAAGATTTAACTACATGAAGTGATATAGTAATGAATACACTTCACATAGTAAAACGAATTTCGGCCAAACAATGTAAATAAATCTTTGAAATGGACGTTTGAAGTGACACGATTGACATTTCTTTTTGTAAATTTTGGTGATCGATCGTATTTTTTCGAAGTTAACGTTGTATCACGTTCATTTTATAACTCGATGCACTCTATTTCTTGCTAGTCTAAGTATTTAAAGTAAAAGAATTAAATAATTACTCTTTATTCAATTTCTTACCCGCTTTTTAACCAGCTCCTTCGTGATGGCTATGTGTATAGTCAGCGCTATCGGAAGTAGGGTCGGACTTTCGAGTGTACACTGTGGATAGGACTAGTTTGTCCAAAGGATATACATTTTAATTCAAAAAGATATTTTAATTTTTCAAAGACCGAGTTATATTTTGAATATACCTTATTCTGAAAATTAGTATTATCTTTGAATTTTAAATGCATCTTTTCTAAGCTGAGTTTTAGTATAAATAGACCCTTATTTAAAAAGTTAAATTTATTTTCATGCGTATGCTCATATTATATTATAAAAAAAAACACAAACAAATTGAGAATAATTTCGATGTGAATGATGTTTTTGTTACACATGTTAAGAATTGTGTCGGTTCCAATCAGCATTTTACTCAGCATATAGGAGCTATTACTTCCCATTTCGAGAAGCTATGACACTTTATCTTTTTTAGCGAAAGAACCAATTTGAAAATTTACAGCTTTATTACCAACTAATTTGACCAACTAATAGAAAAGTAATGTATACGTACATGAGTTTACTTGCAATGTGAAGAAAAAAAAATTAACGTAATCAACTCTTAACCCGTCCGAATTGTGAATTGTTACACTTTACAGTCCTTTACAGCGAAACGGAAGTAATGTAAATTCGGTTTTCCACGAAACGTGCGGGATTTGTTAAACTGATATAAAGACAAGGAAGTAGAAAACAAATAGGGCACGTCACGGGAAAAACGTGTATCAGTGATATTCTTTGATATTTTGGTTATTAATATATTTGAAAAGATTTTACAGTTATCTATTACTTTCTCATAACTTATTGTTGATTTTATTACACGTTTAGACCTTAACCGCGAAATGCATAATAACTAACTTTATGACGTCATTTCATAGGTTTACGTAACTTGTCTGAAGACACATTTTTCCTCGACGCGCCCCAAATAAAGTAAATAAAAAAAGAAAAATGGCTATGCACAGATTATATCAACAAGAAAGGAGATTAAATATGAAGTGGTGTGTTGCACATGTAAATCAAAGGATATTATCATTTTTCAGGTTTCAATTTAGGTTTGTGCAGATATGACGATACTTCTATATTGGTTGAAAACTAATGCCCCAGAAACTATACTTTTTCTCAAATTTCGACATTTTATTCTCTTAGTGTGACACAGGCTTTTTAGGCAAAATAAGGCAATGGTTCTTAGACTCGACACTCCGTCCCATTGAGGTGAACATTTTAGCAGTTTAGCTGAACAACCATTAAAAATAATGCTGTGGAAACTAGATTGTTGTATATATGACCTTCTAAAACCTAGGTTTGGCCTTAACTTTAGCGGAAGTTTGGCAATGGTTCTTGGACACGACACTCATTCTTTTTAAGTTTTGTTGAAATCCCTTTGGGATTGCTAAGATATGCAAGCTGACCTGATTTGTGACATACGGACAAGATCATTTGTGCACGGCCCTTCAAGATCCGGGACACAACACAAAGTTTACAATTAACAGTTTTTAATAAATAAAGATTTCATAATGAAAAAAGTGGCTTCCTAGTAGGCTAAGTGGTGGTTGAAAATTGTATATATGTACCCATCAATTTTTTTACATGACCCTTTGACAACGCACAAGATGCCTCGGTAGATTAATTCAAATCTACCTACATACAAAATATAATAATTTGAAATGAGTAGTTACTCGATGACCAGAGCACCTGGAGTTAATTCACCAAGGCAAATTAAAAAAAAAAGTGTGTTCCACATAATTCGTATTATACCTGTGTGAAAAATATTACATAGTCTGTGTAACAAACTGACAATAACATCATGCCCAAGGTAATAAAACTGATCATGGAAACGAGTCTCTAGGCAACCAGTCGCCATTTCAGCCAATCAGATGCTTGAGCTTTGTACATATTCCCTATACTCCCTAAGCTCTGTTCATTTTGATATCAGAAATGTTTCTTCAATTCCATACAGAGAAAAACTTTAGCTGAAAAATCACGATAGTCCCATTGAACTCATGTAATATCACTTTTGTTAAACATCCACACAAATAATTTGAAGAATTTAATTTTCTAGTGTGTTGGGGGGGGGGGGGGGGTGTAGGAGTGGGGGTTAATTGCATTTTCTTTCAAATTTTTATAACATTATACATATACCTATGTCTCGCGCTTTTTCTTTCTTAACAAAATAATGATTGTCACTACGCTAAATTGTTTCAAAACTCTATTTGCTACTCCATATTCATTTCAGAGATTATTTTCTTTTACCATATTTGAAGATAACAATTTTACATTGCAACTTTAAGAGTTTATAAGGTTACAATAGCTAGACTAATACGAGAATCCATGTGACGATCTTAAATCTGCATAATTCCAGATTTTCTTCTTAGGCCCTTTCCCTCTTTTCCTTTGTTTTTCAGGGTTGATTTTAATCGGAACTTAAAGACTGTTTTAAAACTTTTGTTACAAGTGTCATTTTCATTTTGTCATCAGTTACAACTGTTTATTTTGCATTCTGAATTAGGATTTACAATCTTTCACAACTCAACTTCAATAAGGGTTTTGGGACTGCCAGAAATTAGTAGTAGAAGTAACGAGTTCCACTGAAAATCCTTCTGACTTCAATTTATATTGAAATTGACTGATGCCCTTTCTGTTTTAAGCAAAGAATTAACTGCCTGTAAATCGTTATTGTATTAACATACTCTTCAGTCAAAAGATCAACAAAACTGTTTCTTTTTTGGGCGTACAAGGTCACTAAAAGAACAACCTAATGAAGTTAACAGAAAGCGGCACTGCATTTACTCTTACTACACAAAACGAATCTTCGTCAACCAGACATTCAAGTGATTTTCCCAAATATTTGTATCAAAACTGAGATTATATCTATATAGATAGTTTGGTTATATAATTTTTAAAATGATCTATCACAAATTTGATACCACATATTTAGGCATTAAGAAAAGCCCACTTTACTTGGGATCGACTCTATAACTATTTAATGTTTTAACGATTGTTTTTAAACGAGAAGGTTCGAAAAGCCTTGAAATGATTAAAGATGACATTGTGCCCAATGACGATGGAAAAGAACACGACACAGAACTTAAAACATTATAAAAATAGAATAAAGGAAAAGAGTTAGGAATGCAATGACTAGCGAAACGATGAATTAAAGAGGGAACATAGTTATATCAAAATTGAAAACGAACGTTATTAAGACAGAATAACGATACAAATGAAGAGATTAGCGAAGAAAGCGACCTGGAAATGATCATCATTAAGACGAAAATAAATAGAGAAACATTTAAATTAAATAAGAACATAGTAAAGATGAAAATGAAGATAACTTAAAATAAATTTATAATGAAAAATATTACACGGTCCTTAGAAGAATATTCGAATTTTCGATACAACTTATGGAAAACTTTTATTCATGTATTTGGCGTTTAAATCAAATGATTTTTTATCGAACTGTTTTTACCTTATTTGCTTTTATAAAAATCTTTTTGAGTATATTTTCACTTCTGCAAGATACCTCCGTTTCTATACAAGTATTTGCAAAGCGCAACAAATTTAAATCTCATTGTGGTTAATATAACCGTATTTACATTACAAATCGTTAATAGCAATGCGGAAGTATAAAATTATGATATTCCACGAATGAATACTTGCATGATTGGGCTGGTTTTTATTTGCTTTATAGAACAATGGGGGTACATTTGAGTACCGTCATGAAGACAGTTACTCACTTTATCTTTTATATCAAAACTAAATGATCTTCAGGGAAAAAAGATTAACATACCACGTGACTGTATACTTATCAATAACATTATGTAGATAGCAGGATATCGGTTTTTAACATTTGAAGTAATAAATCTTGCAGTTATCTGTGTATTGTGTGTTAGTTTAGTTTATCGTTACCGGGTATGGAAGTTTAAATATCATACACGAAAAAGAGTTATTTAAATATTTAATATATTAATACACTTGAAACGACATCGAGGATTACATTCTAAGCGGACTGAAATAATACTATACGATTTTTTCTTGAGAATTTCGATCTACTTTCGATTTGAAATAGAAATAGAACGCAAAGTAGGACACTATAACCATCGTTTACAAGTGCAAAAATGGCGTATTCGACAGGCGAGAGAAAAAGCAAAAGCGGTAAAATGATCGTTGCTGCCATTGATTTTGGAACTACATATTCCGGCTATGCATTTTCGTTTGCAAGTGATTACGAAAAAGAGCCGACTAAAGTATCGGCACAGACTGCCTGGGTGGCAGGGTCGGCTGCCTTGATGTCGTCCAAAACACCGACGATTCTACTTTTAGACAACCAGAAGAAGTTTGTTGCCTTTGGTTACGAGGCGGAGTCTAAATATGCCGAAATAGCTGGAGAAGGTCAACACAAATCATATTATTACTTCAGGCGATTTAAAATGCTGCTTCATAAGGTTGCGGTAAGACCAAGTAATAAATGTTTAGCAACATCTAATCACAAATTGATTAGAAATGTGTGAGCTTGCCAAATTATAATATGTTATGTAGCTTTTACATTTAAATCTAATTAGTTAGTTTTATTGATCGGAGAAGCAGGCGGTCATTATGCCCAAAGTCTGACAATATGTCATTATAAGAAATTCAATTATAAGGAAAGATTATAAAACTGAGAATGGAAACCAGTCTCAAATCTTAAGGATCAGATGCTTAAGATTTCAGACTGGTTTCAAATTTCAGTTTAAAAATCCTCAGCAAATATTATGCTATTCTTTTTCTCTTAATAGGGTCAGCTGAGGAGGGACACCACAATACCGGACGACAAAGGTCGCCAGATGAATGCACTCATCGTCTTTAGCATGTCCATTAAATATCTGAAAGAACACATGATGGGTACATTAAATAAACGGTAAAATTTTACAAAAACTCTTAAATGAGGCATTCTGGTGTTTACTTGTACGTGTGTTTTAAAGCCGAGCATTTTTAATAACGTCTGTTTAACGATCATTTCATAGAGTATTTTAGCATTTTACAGCAAAAATTTTACAAAATGTCAAAACTAAAAATTATCAAATATCCAAGCAGAACAGAATAAGCCTTGTGATGAGTTAGCAAAACAACAACAACAACAGCAACAACATCATACTAGTAGTATTTGTCGTCATGATTAGAGGGAAATTAAAAAGTTTAAACTTCTGTACATAGCAAGCGATTATTACTGAAGATTTTATTTCAGCATAACGGGAGTGAAAGATGACGATATATTATGGGTGCTGACTGTACCTGCAATCTGGAGTGACGGATCTAAACAGTTCATGAGGGAAGCCGCTGAAAAGGTAATGTAGTCACAGATATACAACACTGCTAAATTTGCCTCAAAACATGTTATATGTAATTAACCTTTACTGACATATTATATTATTCTAAGATATGTTATTAACAGACATAACAAAACTACTTTGTTTCAGGCAGGAATTAAAAAAGAGAACCTAAAAATTGCCTTGGAACCGGAAGCAGCCTCTCTGTTCTGCATGCACCTACCTGTAGATAAACTGACGACCGAAGGAATGACAGAGTCACAGAAAATCGCTCCATTTGCTAAAGGGACGAAATACATGGTAGTGGACGTCGGAGGTTTGTTCCCGTGTCATTATTTTGTCAGCATTCATTAGGTTCGCTTTGAAAATTGTTGTTTTTACTATTTTGACTCCATTCCACAAGAAAGTATGCACTTTTTCATCAACTGCTTGTCTTAAAGACCAAATATTTGTTATCAAAATTGTGATAAGATCGTAGATTTGTAGTTGAAGTTTAGAGTTTAAATGATCTAATATCAATTTTGATACCAAAAATTTAGGCATTAAGAAAAGCTGTTCATGAAAAAAAAATCACCGAAAACAAAGTGCTTTCTTTTACTATTGAGTATATATTTACTATATGTTTTTTTGCGAATAAGACAATGGTTAGCGTTCACCTGTAACCTTTATACTCTTTACGAAATACATGTTAGTTTCTTCTTTCAGTATAATCATGTAACTTTTAAGAATAACATAAATAAGCGGTAAACAATTAATAATTTCAGGCGGAACAGTAGATATTACTATACACGAGGTTGTTGCCGATGGCAAGCTGAAAGAACTTAACTTTGCTAGCGGTGGAGCATGGGGTGGTACCAGAGTCGACGATTCCTTTGAGAAATTTCTAAGGAAACTTGTTGGTAAGCAACCATAGAGAACATTGGTTCAGACTTTTAGTGTTTCATTGTTTTCTTTTTATAACGACGCAGTTAACTAACAGCTCTTACACAATTATTCGCTATACTCATATCGATGAAGCCTGCTACAATATGTATTCCATTTATCACCGGTGTATGATGACAAATTTGTCTAATGTATTATAACGAGCTCCAAGTGAATTGTTAGCTCGTATTTGGTTTGCTAAAGAGTGGGGAATGTTGAAGGTGTCAATATGGTTTTAGTTTTAAACACAGCAGAGAAACAGTCAGATGACACACTTCATGCAAGAGAAACATAATAATTAAAGGCCTAGACAACAAACCGATGTGATTGTTATGTCGGAGGTCTTTGACGGAGTTAATCAAGAGTTCGAACGATACCTTAATTAATTTAAATTCCAAAGCTACAACTTAAATTAAAATTCTACCAACGACATCACAAAATATTTAAAATTGAAGTTGAATTTACGAACAAAGAAACCGTTTTGTTTGGAGTACCACAAAGTCAATTTTGTTTCATTTTGTCTTTCAAATGCAGGCAAGAACTACTAAACTTCTAAATTACACACAACTTAATATTAACACTAAATCTAAAACAACATACTTTTGGCTAGATGAAGATAGGAGCGGGAGTTGATAAGTAAGATTACCTTCCTTTTCACAAATATTATCTCACTTTTCAACATCATCGCTAAGAGGTGGTAGACAGCCCACTTTCAAATTGCTTATTGTTATTTTTTTTAACTGTGTCGTTATCTTCTTTTCATCTGTAACTTAATCAGTTAAAAGTCGTGAGTCTGTTTTGTTTATTTGCATACCGTGAAGATGCAGCTATAAATAATAGGACATTTACAATCAAACGCTTGTCACACGGACTCATCTACTTTCAATACAGCTTCCTGGCAAAATTGTTATGATAGATATCTTTGTTTTTTTTAACCAGGTGACAAAGTGTTTGACAAGTTCGTGCAAGATGCAAAAGAGGACTGGGTGGACTTATTCCGAGAATTCGAAACAAAAAAGAGGAGTATCGCTGTCCCGGGAGAAGCGCGTTCAAAAGAGACGATAAAAGTACCAGTAAGACTGAGTGAAATCTTAAACGAAGTAACAGGAAAAACACTGAAGGCAGTAATATCTAGCCAAAAAGAATACGAAGGAAAGGTAGCGTGCCAAAGTGATAAAATGAGGGTTGATGCCGAAATATTTAGATCATGGTTTGATGAGTCATGCGACAATACGGTCAAACACGTAAAAGATCTATTTAAACTTAAATCAAGCGCTGGGACTAAAACGATTCTTCTTGTCGGAGGGTTTTCCGAATCGCCTATTCTTCAAAATGCGATCAGAAAGAACTTCCCAGATAAGCGATTGATTATACCAGAGGAAGCCGGGCTTGTCGTCCTGAAAGGCGCAACCATATTTGGCCACAACCCTGTAACAATTGTGTCAAGAATCGCAAAATGCTCGTACGGAATCCGTGTGTATCGGGATTTCCAAAGTGGCGTCCATCCAGAAAACAAAAAGATCAACGTTGGCGGACGTATAAAGTGCAAAGACGTTTTTGCCTTGCATGTAAAGAAAGGACAAGAGTTGGTCGTTGGAGAAGCTCAGTCCAAGCAACGCTACACGCCACTCGAGGCTGATCAGGTATCGCTGGTGTTTGATATCTACACATCAGAGAATGAGGATCCTCTTTTTGTGACAGATATAGGGTGTACGTTTGTAGGTCAGCTAGAGGTCGAAGTCCCTGACCTATCTGGTGGGAAAGAACGGGGTGTATGGGTACAGATGATATTTGGTGGAACAGAAGTGGTTGTCGAAGCGAGAGAAGAAAAGACAAGCAAACTGACAAAAGCTAACTTTGACTTTTTGCAAAATTCCAATCATTTGCAAAATGCTAGTGATTCAGCATAGAACATTTTTATGCAAGTCTTTATTTCCAACGGCATATTTCATGATACATATAATGTATGGACAAATGCAAATGTGTTAAATGTTTTCAAATCTTATGACGTCATTTGATGGAGTTTGATTTTTATCTATTAAATGTGGAAGTCTACCTTTTTCAAATTAAATATCCACCTTATTTCATCAGATCTGCGCACCAAAAGATCCAACAAATTTCGGTGTATATTTCTCATATTCGCTCACGTTTATAATAGATGAAAAGGAAGGTTTGAAGCCACACGACAAATGTGAAAATATTGCAGCCTCGGTTTGATTGAGTATGTTAATGAGCAGTAATGGAAATGCATATTACTGCCTACACAAATCCTAAAACAGCGCGCTGTATTCAAACATTTATATAATTACTTAATTGCAAACTGCCTCATTTACAAAAATCAGTCGGGTTTTCTACCACAGCATTCAACGGTTTATCAACTTATAGATATTTATCATCATATATGCAAGGCATTTGATGAGAAAAAGTCTACATGTATAATTTTCTGCGATACATCCAAAGCGTTCGACAGTTTGGCATAAAGGGTTAATATTTAAACTTAAGCAAATAGGAATTTCTGGGGATTTGCTTATCTGGTTATCAAGCTCTCTAGAAAATCGTTGTCAAAGAGTTTTTGTTTGATCAACGTTTTCAAATTCTAAACAAATAAGCGCTGGTGTCCCTCAAGGGTCCGTGCTTGGGCCCTTACTATTCCTTATATACGTCAATGACATTTCCGAGTCGCTCTTGAGTATCACTAGATTATTTGCTGACGACAGTTCTCTAGCAGTATCTTCTAACAACATCGATTTCATAGAAAATACTTTAAATGAAGACCTTAACAAAATTTTACTTTGGTCTAAGCAATAGTTAGTGCAGTTCAATCCTGCTAAAACGGAAGTCTTATTTCTCGCTAGATCAAATGTACCCTTGCCCCTACTATACTTTGATTACTCTCAATTAAACTTTGTAAAACATCATAAGCATCTTGGAATTACTCTTAGCGACGATGGAACTTGGCACGAACACATATCTAATATAATTAAAAAATCTTCAAGCATCATAGGGTCGATGCGAATGCTTAAATTTAAATTAAAGAGAACCACTTTAAATCAAATGTATATATCATACCTAAGACCTATTCTAGAATACGCTGCTATCATTTGGGATAATTGTACTATATATGATAAAGATACCTTAGAAAAAAATACAGTAAGAAGCTGCAAGAATTGTCACCGGGTTAACACGATAAGTATCAATAGAAAGATTAATTAATGAAATAGGTTGGGTTTCCCTTGCAGATCGAAGAAAAATGCAAAAGTTAACTTTAATTCAAAAACATAAACAAGGTAATTTGTCGTTATATCTTAAAGAACTATTTCCCTTTACTGTCAAGGAATCAAATCCTTATCACCTTCGTAACCGAAGTGATTTTGTTACACGGCATATAAGAACCGAGATATGTAATAAATCTGTGATACCCTCGTCTATTAAATTGTGGAATGAATTAGATGATGATCTGAGAAATATTGAAACACTTTCATTATTTAAGCTTAAACTAAAAGAAATATTTAAACCTCCACTAGTTCCCCCATATTATTTAACTGGCGAGCGTCGTAAATTTTTCATGCTCGCTTAAGAAACCGTTGCAGTAATTTATACGGTGATCTCTTCATAAATCATATTATAAATTCCCCAATGTGCGAATGCGGGTATGCATATGAAAATGCTGAACATTTCTTTTTCCAATGCCCACGATTTAGAACTCAAAGACATCAACTGTTTATCAATACTCGGTTATTTCACCCATTGAATACAAATAAACTTCTTTTCGGCATCGAAAACCTTATCATAGAAGAGAATATCTTCATTTTCTCCGAAGTACAAAAATACATCAAAGCTACTAAACGCTTTGATCAGCAAAACTAATCGACATTCAATACATTAGATCCAAAATCATTGTCCTTTGTGAATCTTTGATTCTTATTTGGGGCAGTTGCAGGGTTGGAGAGTGGGGGTGTGGTGGTCGTCGGCTTGGCTTGTGATGGCGCATCAAATCTCTTTTTTTTCATTCTCTTCTTTTAAATCTAAAATTACGTTTTGCTTAAGTTTGTTTTTGTTTTTATAATGTTACGAATTGTTAAATTTCCCTTTCTCATAAAACAACCATTTCTGTTCATGTCATTAACTCTAGGCAAAATTTGAATATGTTAGAATAATGATAATGTTGTACTATATTTGATTGATATTAATAGTGACACAAAGGGACGGGCTGTCTGCTAATGTTGGAAAAACTTGTAGCCCAACCCATTTGCTTATTTATTGTAAAATTCTGAAAAACAAATTAATTGTTCCAAAATTTTCAATGTTAAACTAAAATTACTACTATACTAGAGAACTACGTGTATTATTATAAGCAATAAAATATGATTAAACTAAATCCTAAAACCAGTTAGAAGTATGCTAACAGCTTTTGTATGTAAATGGTTTATTTACTCGGAACGTCATTTGTGAAATATACGTAATCGAGGCATTGCCTGAAAATTGAAAATCTCTATGTTGTCGTGGACAGCACTCTCGTGTAGACGAAGCCGCCGTTTCTGGTTCTTACCGGTATATCGGAAGGTTGCAAATCAAGTCAAATTATAGTTTAGTTTGAAAATATATTATTTCGAAATTTGTCTTTCTTACTTTATGCTATTTATATTAGGCTAGCAAATAATAGTTTAAACAAGTAAAATGTATCTCTAAGGTACTAAATATGCACCAGTAGTATATAACAATCGTTTTGGGTGGAATGGTGCACGGTGCAGGGGGATTGGGGGATTGGGTGACTCATCGTGACGTCATCGGCGTATGACTTATCGCCGCGGGATCTAATGACTCACCGGCGTATGACTCATCGTCACCGGGATCTATAATGACTCATCGTCACCTGGATCGATCGTTAATTAAAACGGTACTTTACGGCGTGCATGTAGACCCCACTAACGGTACTTTAGCCCCCAATCATTAATCGTTCTCGACGATATTTAACCTTCATTTAATTCAATTATTTAAACCGATCGCTTTAGAATGTCCCCGTCATGTTCCCGATACTTCAATCAATGACATTAACAAAAGGACCTAGCTTTGCGCGTCGATACAGTAATTATACTTTAGCCCGGGGGTTAGTCGCGGATAGTGGTCACCGGGTGAATCGATAGTCGCGCTAGTTTTCCAATAATTTGTTCAGTCCGCTAGATAAGCTTAAATTTTGTTCGGTTTACCCGTAAAGCTTCACCATTTTTAATTTTATCTACATCAAATCTTTCCTTGCGCTTACTTTTTTATCTTACAAAACTCACCAATCAGACTCTTGAGATTTGTCACCATGTTTGCTTACACGCATCATCATCTAAAATGCGGCACGGTATGACGTTATCGATTCATAATTAATAACCTAAACAATCCCGATATTGATAGAATAAAACTAATTAGAACTCGGCACGCAATGACTTTATTTAAACGAAATGAATAACCTGAACAATCCCCGTATCGATATAATGAAAACGCGACACGGTATGACGCCGCCGATATGGATCCATAATTAATAACCTATTGTGGTATCATTTTATTTAGCGATGGCTTATATTTGCGTATTTTGCGCTCGGGTCAGGACGCGAATTTAAAACCTCAGCTAATATTTAACAAATTAATGAAGTTCCTAATCAAATAAGTAATATAAAAGTAAAGGTGAACAACAAGAATGATAACACTTGTTCACTACAATTGTTTTGATTCATGCACCTTTCAAATGCAACTTAAACACGAAACTTAATGTTTCCTATGACTTTAAAAGTACTTGTCCTATTCACCTTACATTTGGAATATATATCCAGAACGAACGGAGCCATCGGCGATAACAAGAATGATAACTCCTGTTTCACTTTTTTAGTTATTCCCCTTTTAAATGCAACTTTAAAACGAAACTCAGTTTTGCATAAAACTTCGAAAGTAACGTGTCTTATTTATTTTAAACTCGGAATAGGTCATCGGCATAAACAAAGCCAACAGCGACAACAATAATTATAACTCCTGTTTCAGTTTCTCTTTTTATGCCTCTTTCAAATAAAACTTTATCACGAAATATAATACTGCCTTTAACTTTAAAAGTAATTGTCCAATTCACCTAACACTTGAAATATACCATCCGCATGAACGACGCCATCGGTGATAACACGAATGATAACTCCTGTTTCATTTTTCTTGAGTTATGTCCCTTTTAATGTTGCCTTTGACTTCGAATGTACTTGTTCTACACATACTTAACATTCATATTCCACATAAACAAAGCCATCAGTAAAAACAGCAATAATTTTAACTCCTGTTTCATTAGCTTTTGAGTTATGCGCCTTGAAATGCAACTTTAGCACGAAACTTCGTGTTGGCGATAACTTCGAAAGTACATGTCCTACACACTTTATATTAAGAATATTATCTGCGTGAACGAATCTATCGGTGACAACAAGAATGATAACCAATGTTTCATTTTTAGTTATGCCCCTTTCAAATGCAATTTTAGGCGATACACGAGTTCCGTAGAACACCAAATTTCAGTTTATTTTAGGAGGAGGAGAAGGAATGGTACGAAAGAGTGGTAGTAGTAATGTACTCATATGTATAGAGAACATTACGTCATCATTTTCCATACATAGTCTATATATAAATCAGCCATCTTAGTTTTCTTTCTTCCTTTTTCAGTCTCAAAATTGTTTTGATTTACTCTTAAGACCGATGGTACGTTGTAAATACAGTGGGAATTATTAATTTTAATGCAGGTTAATCAAGTGATTTATTTGGATGAATTTTGATGAACGGTAAGTTTTTATTTCTAAGTTGTTAACGTCATAGCTAATAATCGAAACTATTTTAGCTTATTGAAGCTCATGTTCTATTAGTTATTGTCAATATTTATAAATATATAACAAACACAACACTATCTTTACATATATATTTTATTAATACGACTCAAACAGAGTTCATATACATAAGGTTTTTTAGTATACATTTTCATAAAATAAACATTTTACATTTTTAAATGACTATGCGTAGAAATCAACCAATCTTTCGACACTTAGTAAGATTGAAACTCGTTCCCGTTTATTTCTTTGAACAACACCGGAATATAGGTACAACTAGAATCGCTGGCCATCGCATATATTCTCGAAATAGTCCATCCATACGGTAAATCAACCTCCTCCTCACCCTCCTCCTCCTCTTCTCAACCTCCTCCTCCTCCCGAACCACCATTGTATCCCCACTGTACCCTCACTGTATCCCCACTGTACCCTCACTGTACCACCATTGTACCCCCCTTAAGCCCATTTATTAAACTGAATAGTTTCGTCATATTTTCAGATATGACACCTATCATCATTCCAATCAATCACTCACTCATTCAAACACTCAGCCATTCAATCAATCGCTCACTCCCGAACCCATTCACTCCCTTATTCATTCATTTAATCACTAATTCATTCAATCCATCACCCTTTCATTTTATCAGAAATTCAATTAATCAATCACTCAATCATTTATTCAATCACTTATTTATTCAATCAATCACTCATTTACTACCTCACCCTTTTATTCATTTTATCTCTCGCTCATTCATCATTCAATCACTCATTCATTCAATCAATCACTCATACAATCAATCACTCACACATTCCTTCACACTTTCGTTCAATTAATCATTCAATCACCCATTCGTTTTATCAGTAATTCACTGCAGTACCTCCCTCCTCCTCCTCCTCCTCACCCTCCTCCTCCTCACCCTCCTCCTCCTGTACCCTCACTGTACCCCCACTGTATCCTCAGTGTCGAAAGATTGGTTGATTTCTGCGCATAGTCATTTAAAAATGTAAAATGTTTATTTTATGACAATGTATACTATAAAACCTTATGTATATGAACTCTGTTTGAGTCGTATAAATAAAATATATATGTAAAGATAGTGTTGTGTTTGTTATATATTTACAAATATTGACAATAATATATAGAACATGAGCTTTAACACGCTAAAATAGTTTCGATTATTAGCTATGACGTTAACAACTTAGAAATAAAAACTTACCGTTCATCAAAATTCATCCAAATAAATCAGTTGATTAACTTGCTTTAAAATCAATAATTCCCACTGTATTTACACCTTATCATCGGTCTAAAGAGTGAGTCAAAACAATTTTGAGACTGAAAAAGGAAGAAAGAAAACTAAGATGGCTGATTTAAATATAGACTATGTAGGAAAAATGATGACGTAATGTTCCCTATACATATGAGTACATTACTACTACCACTCTTTCGTACCATTCCTTCTCCTCCTCCCAAAATAAACTGAAATTTGGTGTTCTACGGAACTCGTGTATCGCCTAAAATTGCATAACTAAAAAAATGAAACATTGGTTATCATTCTTGTCTTGTCATTGATAGATTCGTTCACGCAGATAATACTCTGAATATAAAGTGTGTAGGACATGTACTTTCGAAGTTTTATGCAAAATTAAATTTCGTGTTAAAGTTGCATTTCAACGGGCATAACTCAAAAGCTAATGAGTTAAAATTATTTCTGTAACCGATGACTTTGTTTATGTGGAATATAAATGTAAAGTGTGTGTAGGACAAGTACATTCGAAGTCAAAGGCAACATTAAAAGGGACATAACTCAAGAAAAATGAAACAGGACTTATCATTCTTGTTATCACCGATGGCGTCGTTCATGCGGATGATATATTTCAAGAGTTAGGTGAATAGGACAAGTACTTTTAAAGTTAAAGGAAACATTAAGTTTGGTGTTAAATTTGCATTTAAAAGGGGAATAACTAAAAATAGTGAAACAAGAGTTATCATTCTTGTTATCGCCGATGGCTTCGTTCATTCGGAATATATATTCCAAATGTGAATAGGACGAGTAATTTACAAGTTATAGGAAACATTAAGTTTCGTGTTAAAGTTGCATTTGAAAGGGGGCATAAATCAAAAACAATTATTGCGAAACAGGTGTTATCATTCTTGTTGTTCACCTTTACTTTTTATATTACTTATTTGATTAGGAACTACATTAATTTGTTAAAAATGAGCTTATGTTTTAAATTCGCGCACTAACCCGAGCGCGAAATACGCGAAAATTAAACCATCGCTAAATAAAATGATACTACAATAGGTTTATGGATCGATATAGGTCATACCGTGTCGCGTTTTCATTATACAGGTATTGTTTAGGTTATTGATTTCGTTTAAATAAAGTCATCGCGTGCCGAGTTTTAATTAGTTTTATCAATATCGAGATTGTTTAGGCTATTAATTATGACTCAACGGTTTAGCATCTCAACATAAAGTTGATTATTATTATTAAATATCGTCGATTAATGATTATCGGTTCTTTATATTTATGAAGGATTTATTGGGGCTAAAGTACCATTAGGGGGTCTACATGCACGTTAACTACCGTTTTAATTAACGATCGATCCCGCTGACGATGAGTAATAAGATCCCGGTGACAATGAGTCATATGCCGGTGAGTCATTCAATTTCGCGCCGATGAGTCATTCGATCCGGTGAGTCATTATATCCCGCGGCGATGAGTCATTCGACCCGATGACGTCACGATGAGTCACTCGCTCCCCTGCTCCCTGCTCCCTCATTTCAATATATCTGTGCAGACTATACTACTTGCACCCTTTGTTGCTTATCTCCTTTTCTACTGCTACAAAATTGAAAATGGCAAGGAATAGTCCATAAAACATTTTCAGTTTAAGATTATCACAGCGACAATGTTTTTCTTAACCAGTGTTTCATAGAGATTTGATTTACAAACTGAAGAAATAAATGGCACAATTAATTTATCCACTTTATTCGTAAAAAAAAAAAACATCTGTTAATTAAAGGCAATGATAACAAAATTGATATTCTACAGCACATTGCATGATTGGCGATGAACACATCTACAGCTGACTATTTGCTTACCACTTCGGTATCACAACGGTGACACGAGTTCAAGAGTTTATTGAGGTTTCTTTGGAAATCTTAAAAAAAGTTTTAAGTTGCATTATTGTCATCTTGTTCTTGATGGTTTAACTTCAGTTTATCTGGTTGGAGTTGGATTATCTACTAAAACGCATTTTTTTTTAAAACAGAGCCATCTATGTTTTTAGTTTGTGTGCTTTTGCATACAAATTTGTTGAGAAGTGGGTGGGTTAGAGTTAACTGACCAAAGGCAACTTGTACGTGTTTATAATTTTTTCCACTGACATTAACCGCTCGGAATATCATTAAGTTGATTGTTTGTGATATTTTTAGAAATGATTATGTTATAAATGCGTACAATCTTTTCTTCTCTACGTTTAAGCTTGGCGAGACGTGTTTTCCGAATCTGGCTATTCCCGATGTTAGTTTATAACTGTTTCAAATCTAACTGATTGTATAATATTATGCTGTTTAAAAATAAAATTGTGAATGCCTTAATTAAAGTTTCTATTTATCTTAGGTATTAAAAAATGAACATTACTCTATATCTACGATAATATTTTCTATATATAAAGACGCTTGTGAGTGATTAATAAGAGGATGAAATAACAGGCAATTACTGCCTGCCGATAATAGACACAAAACCCTTAATTTAAGACAAGCAAATCAAGCTATAACAGCCATATTAAAGTTAACATATTTGTATATTTTGGAAAAATATTCCTATTCAAAGCATAGACATAGTAAAAAGTACGTACTGTATGGTATAGATAACAATCTACTATACCTATTGATTACCGACCTATTGGGTAAATCATATCAGGTCATACAAACGGGAAGTGTAAAAGCAAACTTTTTCAAAAGTTTTAAACTTTTTTTCCCGTTTTGTTTCGAATAGACATGGAATTCTTAAAATAAATGCGAACTAATTGTCATGTTCACGGAAACGGGTAAAATATTATTTATCTAGATTTATCTACTTTCGATTTTGAAACGTTTCACATGAAAAGATATGGCTGCTGGGAAACATATCGTAGTAGCCGCCATCGACTTGGAACCACTTATTCGGGCTACGCTTTCTCGTTTAAATATGATTATGAAAAAGATCCAATCAAAGTGTCAGCGAATGCAAGCTGGGTAGCGGGATCAGCGAGTCTCATGTCGTCTAAAACACCGACGATCCTACTGTTGAACAACGAGAGAAAGTTTGTTGCCTTTGGTTACGAGGCGGAGACGCAATACTCTGACATAGCAGCGGATGGTAAACACAACTCATACTACTACTTTCGACGTTTTAAAATGATGCTTCATCAAGTGTCGGTAAGTAACATCGATGTAAATAGATGTCGTTAATCATGTGTAGAAATAACTTGCTGAAACCCTAACCCAGCTTTGTTACTGATTTAATTTAATTGAACAAATTAATAAAATTATTTGTTTTCAATCCGGATCAACTCTTTAAGCGATCAGTTATTTCCTAAGTCTTTTTAAATCTTGATTTGGTACCAAAATATCTATAGTTTTCAATAATGCTAAAACAGTATCAAAGCAAAGAACTGGATCAGCTTTAGGATTGGTATCTTAATTATGCATTTGAAAATAGTAAAGCATCAATTGCTGTATGACAGTGATTAATAACAATTTACGTTCTTTGATAACCAACAACCAATTATTTTCAGGGACAACTGAGAAGAGATATAATGATACAAGACGACAAAGGACGGCAGATGAAAGCTCTTCTTGTGTTTAGTATATCCATCAAATATCTGAAAGAGCACTTGATGAAAACCATTAAACAACGGTAATACATTGAAATTATCACTTGTCACACGATATGGTACTTTTGTGAAGAAACCTAATAGGAGTAGTAGAATTACAAAAGCTTATTGTTCTTATAAACTTTAAATAGAAGTTCACACAATTTCAGTTTGTGTTTCCATTTGTGATGATAATATGGTGACTGTCATTGGTACTTTTTCAGTTAGATACTGTTTACTTTCTTTGTTTCTTTTTTGCTCCAAGATGATAAAACTGAGACTAGAAACCAGTCTCAAATCTCAAGGATCTGATTGGCTAAAATGGCGACCAGTCAGATGCTTGAGATTTGAGACTGGTTTCTAATCTCAGTTTTGTAATCTTCAGCACT
>JAZAYU010000533.1:0-206795 GCA_038501625.1 Corbicula japonica | reverse complement strand
TATTTTGTGTTAAGCAAAATATGCATTTTGCCCATAACTTTAAAACTACTTGAGATATTGCCTTGAAATTTGAAATATATTTTCACCATCAAAATCTACATCATAACCAACAAGATCCATAACCCTGCTTCCAATACTTTTTCAAATTATGCCCCTTTTTCACTTACATTTTGTGTTAAGCAAAATATACACTTGGCCCTTAACTTTCTTTTGAAAGGAGGGATTTCAAAATAACTTGGCACAAATGTTCATCATGACAAGGTGGTGTGTCGCATACAACACCCATGCCTGTAGGTCCAAGGTCAAGGTCACTGTTACTAAAAATAGAAATTTCTTGCAAAATTGTGTCGGCTCTGTAACTTTGTTATTTGTCATTGGATTTTTAAATAACTTGGTTTAATCGATCACCATATTAAGACTGTGTGTCACATACATTCCCAAGCCTGTAGGTTCAAGGTCACTGTTCCTAAAAATAGAATTTTCTTCTCCAGGCTGTAACTTTGTTATGAATGGAGGGATTTCAAAATAACTTGGCACAAATGTTCACCATGACAAGGCGGTGTGTCCGCACAATACCCATGCCTGTAGATCCAAGGTCAAGGTCACTGTTACTAAAAATAGAATTTTCTTGTAATAAGAATATAATTATCTCGTGAACACAACTTGTTCTACACTACTGCTGGGAGCTTTATTAAAAACCTATAGCGGGGGCATCCGTGTCCTTTGGACACATTTCTAGTTTTACTTAGATTTTTTATTCAGCCAAGTACCAGAGGGCAACACAAGTGATCAGCTGAACACCTATCTTGATTTAATCCATTTCTTTCATTATTTCAGGGCCAACAAGCGGTTTTTTGAAGTTTACACAATCACAGGGATCATACAGGAGCTGTTACGGGGATGTTCAAATGACCAGGCTTTCCTTGCCCTTAATCTAAAATCGATACTTTACAATCTCAACTCCGCTACCTGACCTGTACAGATAGTGCTTGAAGATTGATAGACAATTAGATGTAAGCTAGTGTCATGTGATCTGGATCTACTGTGATAACTGAACTTACGAAATTTGAGAATCTTATGTGTAGGTGGGGGCATCACAGGAAAATGTACCTTTCGACAGCTGATATAAATTATTGAAATGATGTCATAAAAATGAGCATATGACATTACTTAAAATGCATTTTGCAGTAAAATATAACATTATGTTGTCAAAATGTGTATAAAATATTCAATTAATTATAAGTAAATAATATTAATTGCAAGTTCTCTCTCCAAATATAGTAAAATAAAAATGCAAAAAAGTACTGAATGCACCTTTTCCCATGAGCCTTATGGGCCAGTGCTCGAGGTTTAACCCCTATTGCATGATGTCAGTTTTGTGGGGAAATGACATCACTTTAATGACGGCCTTTTTATAGTACCCACAAGTGCTTATCATAATGGTATTTGAATTTTTTTTGGACTAAATTAGTGATTCACAGATCTCTCATAAAATATCCCACATCTTATTCATTTAACTAGATAAATATTTTTTTGTTTAGGTTTTTTAATCCCCTTAAAATAATTTCATGGTGGCATAATATTATAGTCATAATTTCTTCCCAATGTCATGAAACCTTTAGTGAAACTTCACTAACAAGAGAAGATGTGCATATTGTCAGCATGTTCTTGCTTAGTCATTTTTATAGAATTATGGAACTTTGAACTTGCATATAGTATATTATAGCACCATTTGTGTCCCAGCTATCTCATCAACCTCCAGTTGAAATTTAATGAAACTTTCAAAAGCTTCAATAACAAAAGGAAAATTTGCACAACATTAGCATGTTTTGTTTCTATGATTAGTTACTGAGTTATGGCCTTCTTGAATTTGAATTTTGATATAGCATGATAAAGCACCCTTTGTGACCAGTGCCCAAGGTTATAAAACTGAGCATAGAAACCATTCTCAAATCTCAAGCATCTGATTAGCTGAAATGGCGACTGCTTGATATTTGAGACTAACCTTCAGCCCAGGTTATTGCTCAGCAGTCTTCTTTTTCAATCAAAAAGACTTCTTTATGTGAAGCTTCACTAACTAGTGTTGATGAACAGTCAGAATGTCTGGCATCATGATTTTTCATTGAGTTATGGCCCTTTGCTTTGCTACATATTATGTATATTAGTATCATTCCTATTTACCTGTGATAATTTTTGAAGCATTAATTTGTTCCACCATTTTTCTTGTTAAAAATAGTTGAACATAAAACCAAACTATAAAAAATTGACATAAAACAAGACGTAAAACAAAACTATAAAGAATTGCCAATATACACATTTATTTCCAGTTAACTAACAGCACTGATACTAAAATCATACTAAGAATTTGCTACTTTTAATAAAAACTTACATAGAACAATAAATGTTTAAACCACATAAAAAGTGATAACAAAAATTATAATATTTAAGTTTTTGCGAAAAACAATGGTGATAAAGAAACTACAATTCTAGTGAAATAAATGTATGCATGTTGTAATATTTTTTTTTAAAGAAACCTTGGTAAAAAAATGTAACTCTAGACTGTGTGCCTCTCAAAATACCAAAATACAATACCAAAATACAATACCAAAATGCTGTCATGTGTTGCAATGGAAATTAGACTTAATACAAATCTTATATCAAGAAATTGTTCAGAAACAGCAGTTTTCCATCCAAATAAAATTATAAAAAATGAAACTGTTGAAAAATAGGGCAGTAATATTGAATTAGATATATATATGAATAATGGAAGAGGATTTTCATGAAATTAGTCCTTAAAAAATATCCTCGACATCACCCACCTCAGCAGAACATGCGCTGTATGGGCCCAAGATCATAAAACAGAGATTTGAGACTGGTCTCTAGCTTGTACCAGGTCAACACTGAATAAACTTATGTTAAGTGATTAGAGTAACACTGACTCTGTTTCCTTCTATTTTGAGATCTGGCTTAATTTCCATGGGTAACTTATCTAGAACCTCATCAATACATTGGTCGCAGATGGGATAAAGGCCATATCCATTAAGTAAAAGTTAAAAAGAAAAGATCGCTGTCCATTGATGCATTCTCTACAGAGCCCCTTAGGTGACATTTAGCATACTTTTTTTTTCATTTTCAATACTTTTTTTAAGGATTTGTTATTTCGTTTCAACGAAATAACATTTCGTTTAAACAAAATAAAAGGATTAGTTATATCGTTTAAACGAAATAATATTTCGTTTAGACGAAATAAAAGGATTCGTTTAAACAAAATAATAATTTGTTTAAACGAAATAATGTATCCTATTATTTCGTTTAAACGAAATAACAAATCCTATTTTTTCAATTAAACAAAATATTATTTCGTTTAAACGAAATAATATTTTGTTTAAACGCAATAACAAATCCTATTATTTTGTTTAATCGAAATATTATTTCGTTTAAACGAAATAACGAATCATTTTATTTCGTTTAAACGAAATAACGAATCCTATTATTTCGTTTAAATGAAATATTAATTCGTTTAAACCAAATAATATTTCGTTTAAACGAAATAATGAATCCTATTATTTCGTTAAAAAGAAATAACAAATCCTATTAAAAGGATTTGTTATTTCATTTAAACGAAATAATATGATTCGTTTTTTTCGTTTAAACGAAATAATATTTCGTTTATTCAAAATAATAGGATTCGTTATTTTGTGATAACGTTTATTAAAAATAGCGTTTATAAAAATATTATTTCATTTAAACGAAATAATGAATCCTTTAAAAAGTATGGAAAGTGAAAAAAGTATGCTAAATGTCACCTTAGGGGCTCAGTAATTCTCAGTCAACTTGTGTGCAGAATTGTTATTTCATTTATCTTTTTTATTCCAGATTATTTGAATGAATTGAATTACCCTGCTTTTAATTTCATAAGCCTGCCAAAAAGGGAGAATAGTAATTTTTCAAGAATTTCTGCCAGCTTATGTTGCTTTTTAATAGGAGGCAACATGTACTGATGCGCCCTTATCTGAATTCTATCATGTACCACGTGTGTTTCAAACTTTTAATTTTGTGTAAAATTCTATTGTACAGAATAATTACATGTATTTATGTTGTCATAGAGCTATTGAACAAGTTTTATAAAATAACCTGTAATATATCGATTTTTTTGTCTTTTATTGAACCATTATTTGTCGTTAGAGAATATACTGATATGATCCCTTTTGCACCCGGAAAGGTATGTTTCAACCCGGTATCTGTCATTAGTTGAAGAAGGGACTAATATAGCGTATCATGGTTGACCTTTTCTTAGATTCTGTCTTTGATAAAAATACCTAAAACCTTACTAGTTATGGCAGTCTGCATCATTTCCACTTTACAAGCAATTATTTCTGGAATCGCCGTCTCAAAAAATTGTTCGACACTCGGTTCTAGAGATAGGGTCACAGCAGAAACTTAGTGTACCAATTCAACTAACCATATTAATATTGAAAACAAAAACACCAAGATCTGTAAATAAAATATGTCCTTTCATAAATGACTAAATTGCACTACAGTATGTACAGTATTTGGAAGAATGACACAAATGACAAATGTATGTTAAGGTCAAAACTAGACTTAAAATATAAAGCGATGAAAAATTTACGGAAAGAAAGGGTCATATTCACTGTTCTCCATTTCTGCATATTGATACCAGAATGGAAGTAGCATTGTGGCAATTCTAAGACAAACACCAACAAGAACGTTGTAGTCAAAATGATTCCCGTGGAAATATTGTGTACCATTTTGAACTTGTAACCCACATTCGCGTCACTTACTCGTATACCATTAGAAGTGGTATTACAACTTATTTTAAACAAATGTGTCCCACAAGTTGACGCCACTGTTACGTTATCGCTAGTTTTGACAATCGTGGACATCAGATGAACAGTTTTCAAGTTGACGGCCACGTTAACACCACATATATTACACGCTATTCTAGTTAACAATGTAAATAAAGCGTCTTTATACTGTACAAATCACCATCACCAAATAGAACACTACTAAATAAATTTTAATTATATACGCGTCGCGCATATGTAATCGAGAAACGCTTATGGCAAAGTACAGGTACTTGTTATACATCTGTGTGTATTCCCAAAATTCAATTTCAATCAACCCGATTCTGCATTATGTGGTTGTGAATGGTTGCAATACGTGTAAAATTCATTTTACTTTTTTGTAAAATAAAATTCAGTAAAACTTACCACCTAATATGTTTACGAATAAAGTAATATAATAAATATTACGTTTTTAACACAAAAGGTACGTAATTGAAAAGTTGCGTTATTTTATTATCGAATTGTTCTTTCTGAACGGTAACATTTAGCTATACTCCTTGAATCACAAATATTCGCAAGAAACATCTTAACCTTGTAAATGTGGTTTCAATTCCCTCATATGTGAAACATGTTTATGTTTTATTTGTTGTTCTCACGTTATTTTTAGTTGAAAAGTGGGTCATTTTTACTCTACAGATTTTATCAAATAACTGCTAGATCCACCATTATTTGTTTGTAAAAGTTAAAAGCCACACAACACCGTTATCAACAATTGAACATAAGCATTGCTAGGACTAGTGTCTGACAACCAATGTCGTTTACTTGATACATTCGACGTATCCTTTGCAAACGACAGGTCCATCTTTATGCAGGTATACCGGGGGCCAAACAACATACGCTACGTTTATACCGCGTGTAGTATACACCTCAAACAACGCTTGGTTGTATGGAATCCCGGGCTGAGTGGTGAAGTCCATCACCATGGGAGGGTACTGGGCCAGCATCATCCAGCACAGCTGGTAACATTTTAGCAGGAATTTCTGGATGTGCTCATTTTGTGATATGTCGTCTGGTATCGCCTGCTTTGTGCCGACAGCTTGAATAATGTCCTGCAAAAATCATACTTACACTATAAAAAAAGTTTGAACGTAGCGTAGCGGAGAGAGCCGAAGTTTGCCGGATGTCTGTAATATATGAAATGAATTAAATATTGTATGAGTACTAAACAAACATAAGAATCGTGCTAAAAGAACGTTAAAATCATGTTTAATCGCCCTGACCGAATGTACGGGGAAACACTTACTGCCGCCACAAAGCATTTACAGAAATGCACAACGCTACTTTGATATTGAAAGAGATAATCATGAAAAAATAGATTAGATTTGTCCTGTTTACTCTGCAAACTCCAAAGTCATATAAACCTAGAAATTTTCGTCAATGGCAGAAGCTAAATTCCAAAGAATCATCCACACTTACATAAGTCACTCCCTCTCATGCTTTGAGTCGACATTGTGTTATTATGTGAACTTACAGATGGTTTGAAATGGTTGAAGATGTCCATCGCGACATTTTTGCAGAATTCTTTGATTGGAACGTCTAATTTTCCTGCGGAAGCAACATTCTGTAATAGATAAAAATACTGAAGTTTGACAAAATTGTATTTTTTATATTAATAATGATTCAAACTTGTGTTCTCTATAGAAGTTAGTGTGAATTTTTTTATAAAACCACAGAGTGGTGTGGTAAGCATTGTTACCAGCATCATATTTATGTCCCAACAAAAAAGAAAGTTTTAGTCTCTGTTTTAAAGACTAAGAAATAGATAGATAGATTTATAGATAGATTTATTTCAGTATAAAATGCATATCAACATGATTTAAATAACAAATATAAATTAGTTAACAATAATAAATACATAATTTGATTAAGACTTTTTGACATGGATAAGATTCACAATAAAATGACTTTGAATGAGATCAGTTATTAAAATATACCTGTATGTATATAAATATCACATATTGTTGCCATGTTAAATACATTAATACCGAGGATGACACAAAAAAGGGAAAAATATATCCCTTATTTCCATTGTGGTCCTCAAATATAATGTTAAAGTTTGCAGTCATAGAGAGGATGTATCACTGATTTCTAAAAACAGGAGTAAATTGAGCATGGGTAAATATTTAATTCTAAAAATTTGCAGAAAGTTCTAGCAATATACAATTTGTTATTTTTATCACAGTGTACATATAACATGGCTCTTATATAAAAGAATATGTAGTATTTAAAATACATTATATTAAAACTCTGTATACATGTGTTTCCTAACAGCTAATTTAAAATCTGCAAGTTTGTTGATATTTTTGACAGAAGTAGGTAGTGTGTTCCATTATAAGAAAACGATTTAATGCCAAATCCTTTAACTTTGGGAATACTGTAACAGCCAGTTTCTCTAAATCTTATAAGAGACCTTATAAGCAGACAAGGGGTCGCGCAATTAGCTATGAGCACATTATTTGCTTAGTTACAAGTAAATTTGTTAAAACATCTCAAACCCGTCAAATATTGAAGTTTTAGTAGAAACACAGGCCGAACAGGTCATATTGAAGAAAAAGATTATAACCACATGTTCATCCCATTATTACCAAACGCAGCACTGGCTGTTTTGTAAACGAATTCATACCTTTCGAAACATATATATATAAGTAAAATGGCATAAACTAAAAAAATCCTCTAATGAAGTGTTTAATTGATCTAACCTGATCGGATTTGGTATTGGGTCTGATTGGCTGTTGGCGTGCTGATTCGTTATCTGCTGGCTTAGCACTGTTGTCGACTAGCTTAGCCTTGCCGCTAGGTTTTGCAGAGGGATTGAACCCCACATCTCCTTGATTTTTATTTTTTGCAGGTTGATTTGTACGTTGAACCTGATGAAAGATTACATCGCCCCCTTCACGAATCGTATCCACTTGGTTTTCTGCTGGGTTTTCTTGTGGGCCAGATGTTTGTGCATTTGTTCCCTGTCCTCCACCATGCTTATTGGATCCGTGTAGTTCTGTCGTTTGTCCTTGCAACCTAACCAGTGGGAAGGTTCTGTCACCACAAACATTGGCTCCTTGTACATCCTCTTGTACCTTGGTTCCTTGTCCACAATTGTCCATACCAGATGCACCATGGCCTTGATACCATGTGCCGGCATTTGCCCTCGGCGGCACGGTTTGAGACAAGTTCGCCTAGATAAAGACACACATACATATTTAATATCCTACGCCACAGAATCCTTGAAAATCCTTGACACTTCAAAATTGTATTCGTTAACTAGTTTAAACAAAATACTTAAATCCCTGTTTTATGTAAAATACTAGTATATTGATTAAGCTGTCGTTTTTGGTGTAGATAATAGTAGACTAGATTAAGTTTTGCATGAAAAAAAAAACATCTTCCAATCTTATAGCCAATGATAAAATAAATGCCACAAAACGAATGGAAGAATAACACATCGTCTCGTCATGTCATTCCAATAGTTTTACATAATTGCGACATTTACAAACCTGATTGTTGCCTGTACTTGTTTCTGACGTCCTTCCAACGGTTACGATGTTTTTATTAGCTGTTTGTGTCAACATCTGTGGCCTGCTCTGTGGTACAACAAGTCTGTCCCCACTCTGCAAATTATGACAAAATGTCAGTAAAACTATCACAAACTATCGGGTGACGCTGAAGCACAATGTGGCAGAGTAATCTGTTTTTTGCATGTTATGTAAGAAACCTGAGAGTTCTCACCGACTATCCTCAAATTATATTTAACCACATATCATACGATTGCATCTTTTTTTTCGCTTTTGATGAAATAATACATTTTCATCTATTTCAGCAACGTTGTTTGTGCCCAGTGGTGGCAGTAAAAAGTCTACCCGTACAGTCAAACAGCGTTGTTTTCAGTTACCTCCTTTGAAAGTGATTGAGAAGTTATTAATTTATTATTTTTGTTTGTTTTCTCTCAGTATTTTGGACCCGTTTTATATGAATGGTTTCAGCATTATAATGCTTTTTTCGCTGTTGTCGAATCACCCCAAGGTTATAACCTCTGATGTTTTAAAAAAATGTTTACCATCGGAATTCTTTGTAATACGCAAAGTTTATATCCTTAAATCCCCTGACAATATTATATCCTGTTTAGTCCTGCCCATTGTTTTCTCTCTTGTACTGATTATTGGTGTAAATATTGAGTTGCGCTCAACCCGGGGCTAGGCGGGCAGTAATATACATTTTCTGCATTTCCATCACTGCCCATGAACAGGCTCAATCAAACCGAGCCTGCAATATATTCATATTTGTCGTGTTCGTCGGCTTTCAAAGTTCCCTTTTCATCTATTAAGACAAATCTTTTACCTGGGAACCAAACGTTTGGGGCGAATAAAATCTACACTGTTTACTTGTGTAGGATAAGGCGGCGTATGCAGTCAAATTGTATTTTCCAATTAATGTCCACGAACAGGATAAACCCAAGTCTGCTTCAAGATTGTACAGTGAACGACGTACACATGTAATTGGTTTCCAAAGGCATGTAACGACTGTTATGACGATTTCATAAAAAACAATCGAAATTGTTTATGCTGTTGTTTCGAATTGACGATTCATCAGGAAAAGTATGCTTTGTAATCAATAGGAAATGTTTTCAAATAAAGTTCATTGATTGTTCTTAGAATATTGGATAAGTAGAGGTTAAAATCTGTTCTGGATTTGAACTGGCGGTTTGAATCTCTTATAAGGCAATAAAGCAAAACAATAATATCAGAGTATCCTACCTGAACCAGTGTTACAAGGGTTGGTTTAGTTACAATTTCTGCTAATCCAGTGTGCTGCTTCTTCCAAGCTTCCTGACAAACTTCATGACAACACTAACAATAGAAGAAAAAACATGCAAGTTTTTTAAAACCTTTGAAAACTACAAAGTATTAGTTGTTGTTGCTGTAGCAGCAGCAGTTGTTGTTAAAGCACGAGATGAATTAATAGCAACAGTAGTAGTATAAGTTTAGGTATAATAGTCAAAAGCGTGGGATGCCGCTGCGGCGGAAGGTTTAAGGAGTGGTAGTAGTAGTAGTAGCAGTGGCTGTCGATTTAACGGAAGTAGAAGAAGAAGAAGCAGAAGCAGCAGTAGAATTATAAGTAGTAGAAATAATAATAATTGTAGAAGTAGAAGTAGCAGTAGTAGTTGTTGTTGTAGTAGTAGTAGTGGTGGTTGTGGTAGTTGTAGTAGTAGTGGTGGGTAGTAGTAGTAGTAGTAGTAGTAGTAGTAGTAGTAGTAGTCTTTTGGCATCAAAATGTTAGTATTGGAATGCTTGTACTATTTTTCAAGCTTTTTCATAACATGTTTCGTGTATATCATGTTATCAAACTTGAATTAATTGAACACGAATACCTTTAGCATGGTGTATAACACATCTATTGCGCTTTTATCTGGAAGAACCTGCTGCTTTCTTTTCTCGGTCAAGAACTCGAAAGCATCAGTCCACTCATCTTCATATAGCTGTTTGAAATTCTCTCCAAGTTTGGTTGGCCTGTTTTCATCACTGAGGTCTGTTATCTCCGGGTTACCATACTTCAACAAGCGAGACTGAAGCTCGCTCAGTCTGAAGTAAATAATCCAAGATATCTAATAAAATACGTACGTTAAGGTGCTATGGCATTTCTTAGTATAACATTTATTTGTGCAACTTTTTACTGAACTGCAGTTTGCCTTTAGAAACATTTTGATAGTTTTCATTTTTATCGATGACAGTGCAATGACGACTGCCATATCACCTTAAGTTGTCTCAATTATGGATTTTACACAATAAAGTACACATACTGGAGTATAAGGGCAGGCACCTGTTTAATGCTTGATCCTTTGCTTTGATCATCTCAAGAAGCTTTCTTTCTAATTCTTGTTTGTCGGCTTGTAGACGAGCAATAACCATCTGGTCTTCTTGGTATTGCTTGGTCATGACCACGGTTTTGTCTTTTGGTAACTCCAGATATTGTCTCTATAAATGAAGAAATGGCGAGTTGCAGGAGTTACGTTTACTTACATTATTGTATTTCCTTAGTCGTTATGTGGACGACATTTAAAGTTAATTAGACCCAGTCAACCTGGATCATTTCTTGTAATGCAAACTCTCTCAATACAGCGAAGCATGCCAGGTTTTAAATGAAAAATATTGGTGAACTTTAAAATGGAAAGTAATGTTTTGTGCAGACTACAAACTGAAATAAGGAATATAAACGAAGAATATTTAGTGACAGCATTTAGTGTGTTTAGTGTGTTTCGTCTTTACTCTAAATAAATGAAAACATGAAACGATATAGAAAGATTAAGAAAGATTATTTAGTCTCGACTTAATAAGACAGGCGAAAGAAAACCTATCAAATAAAACAATTGACTACAAAAAAAAGTTTGTTCATACGACACAAAACTGGCTTGAAAGAGCCTCTATGGCTAATGTGTGCTCATGTTTGTCTCCGAAACTGATTTGAAAAATGTTACGGTGCATCTAATTCGAGCTATAATGCCAAAATTCTATAACAAGAAAGAACATAGAGGCTTCGACAACCTTACCAGTCTATTGCATAACAAGTGAAGTGCCATAAAAGCTTAAATGTTTGCCTCAAACATTTCATAACTTTGCATTTTTTATTACTAGCAGAGCTCACTATTGATGAAAATTGAAACCATATAGTCTTTTCTAAAATATTTTAACGAGAAGTAACACCAACCTTATTTATGTGCTTACCCTGTACGTCGAACAATATTCATACAAGTCTTCAACTTTTGCAGAAAAAAATCCTCTTGCCGACTGCAAATTAATGTTACCAGCTACATTACTGAAGAATTTAAAACTATCTCTGATATCTTGTAGTTTTTGCCTTATACCGACAGCTTCTGCTTTGACTTGTTCGACGCTCACCAACCAAACCGGTTTAGGCCCTGCCATCCTATTAAAGAAAAGAAACTCATAAATTCAGATCTAACATTTATGACATAGATAAAAACGGAACTTTAAAAGCCACCAAACACGACAAATATGAATGTACTGCAGGCTCGGTTTGATTGAGTCTGTTCATGAGCAGTAATGTAAATGCATATTACTGCAAACGCCGCCTAGCCCCTGGTTGAGCGCAACTCAATATTTACAATACAATTTCTATCCATCCCAAACGATGGCTTGCATATGGCGGTGAACATGGAACCTTCAATGCGATATTTTTATATTTGAACCATCACGTGTTTAGCCCCGTATGGTTCCCAAATAAAAGAAGGTGTTTGCCTAAACGAGAAAACAATCGGCGTTATTAAACAGAATACAATATTGACAGGGGATCTGAGAATAAAAATCCTGCATATCACAGGCCACGCCAAAGGCAAAATTCAAAAGCAGGAAATATATCTTGGGGTGATTGAACTATATCAAAATCTATATTGGCTGGGATAATGTAACCACCCATCTGTAAACAAAAGTTATTTTAGAAGTACTATTAATTTAATACAGAAGTATCGTGCTCAACGACCTTCAAGCTTTCAAAGGAAATAACTGATAACAGCACTAATTGAATGTACGGGGAAACTTTTTACAGCCGCCACGCGGCACAAACAACGCTATTGTGATATTGAAATAGATGAAAGGAGAAGTTTGAAAGCCACTGAACGCGACAAATATGAAAATATTATTAAGATGCTGCTATCGTATGTCATAAAACTCATTTTTATTTAAATATCGCCTCCATTAACGCCAAAGAAAGAATGTATTATGTCAAGAAAACAATGTATTAAAAAGGAAATACATATCGAATTGCTAAAAAATTATTTTCAGTTTTCATCACGTAAACGTATACCTTTATCCCAATTTAGCTATATCTTTTTTATAATTCAAACTGAGAATTTATATGCAGAGTTGTTAGTATTTAAAAAAAAATAAACATCGATTTTTTTATTCGTATGCTCAAATTATATTCAAATGAAATGCAAAAGGAGAATAAATTTTGATTTTGCAAAGTAATCTGTGACTTAATTAAGATGTTTTCGTGTATTGTCGGTTCAAGTCAGACTCTGAATTAGCGGGTTCTTGGCATCTAAACGTGTGAATGAATATAGGAGCTATTACTTCCCGTTTCTAAAAGCTATTTTAGCGAAAGTACAACACATTTTTGAACCTTAAATTTTTGTTTTACGAACAAATACAAAAGTAAATCATTATATACTTACATGAGTATACTTTCAAAGAGCTGAACAATTTAAAACTAATGTAGTCAATTCTTAACCGTCCGAAATATAAAATTGTGACACTTTAAAGAGAAACGGAAGTAAAATAACTGCGGGTTTCCACGAAAAGTGTGGGATTTTTTATCATTGTTATCAAACAAGATGGGAAATACAGTGTTATAGTACTATATAGATAACTTCACAGTCACGTGACTAACCAGTCTATTTAAATATGGTTAATAAGCAAAACATTTTACAATATTAATATAACCATATTCTCTAGATAGTATTCGTCACTGAAAAAAAATTTAATTCGCCCATATGCACGTCCACGTTTGGTTATATAATCACTGTGTCACGTTACACTTGTCTAACTATATCGAGGTGAAGCATAACAAACTAATATTTTTAAACATGAAGTACTTACAAGAGAAATGATTATGCGGTAATAATCAAGTAATTTCTTATTTGTGACAACTGGCTATGTTATGAAAAAAGTTTTATACGGGACCAGGCTAGGAAATATACAGTTCCAAGAAGGAAATACTAATGAAATGACATTTCACCACTGCCACTCTCATCCATTTCTTCGCCTTTTAGCAGTCAAGGCATCCACCCACCTCTAGAACGCTTCATGCGGTATATTTTTTTTTGTAAAACTTCGCTAACCAGTTGCGAACATGCTGGATTCAACTGACGTAAAAAATTAGCGACTTGTCAACGAACTGTATGTCTGTATGTAGCTTTTTCTGGTATGCGCGTTTTATCTTTTGAGTATATTCATGATATTAAATATCTTAAATTTGTATACTTGTAATACCCAGCAAATTTAAATCGCAGTGTAAACAAAATATATAAATCGTTAACAGCAAAACGGAAGTATAAAATGCCTAGTTTTA
Source organism: Corbicula japonica (assembly GCA_038501625.1). Taxonomy (NCBI): domain Eukaryota; kingdom Metazoa; phylum Mollusca; class Bivalvia; order Venerida; family Cyrenidae; genus Corbicula; species Corbicula japonica. The sequence goes on along the minus strand of JAZAYU010000533.1, from coordinate 192,852 downwards.
TTGGGGAATGTAACCGTGTTTAAACATGTAGTCAGTAACTTTACACAATCGAGTAGGCCATAATATCATTCCAATAAGCAATTTAAATGAAACAGGAGATATTCAAATATAAGATGCGAAAATAATTTGTTTTACTATTTATTTTATTAGACGCATTAATTTGTCACGTGCTTGTCTAATTATCACTAACATACTGTAGATAGCAAGATACTCGTATATAGGGCTCGATTCAATATGGCGTGCAGTTTATAGTAACCAGGAAGAAGTTAAATTGTCACAAATCAAAAAGAAAAACTTACATTGTTAAAAAAATAATTGTAAATGTATGGACATTTAGGATTTCATTCTATGCGGACTTAAATAATATGCATTTACTAATTTAAGGTTTTTGCTCTACTTTCGATTTGAAAATAAACCTGAACTCCTCGTTTAAAGGGTGGAAATGGCGGAGTCGAAAAGCGAAAGAAAAAGTAAGAGTGGAAAAATTGTTGTTGCTGCCATTGACTTTGGAACTACGTATTCTGGCTATGCATTTTCGTTCGCAAGTGATTACGAAAAAGAGCCGACTAAAGTATCTGCACAGACTGCCTGGGTGGCAGGGTCGGCTGCCTTGATGTCGTCCAAAACACCGACGATTCTACTTTTAGACAACCAGAAGAAGTTTGTTGCTTTTGGTTACGAGGCGGAGTCTAAATATGTCGAACTAGCAGCTGACGGTCAACAGAAATCATATTATTACTTCAGGCGATTTAAAATGCTGCTTCACAAAGTCGCGGTAAGACCAAGTTTTAAATATATAAATCCATCGTAACATTATATCAGAATTCCAGATAAGAAGTGGTCTGGGTTTGCTTACTAAAAAAGTATTTATTTTACAGGTTTTCAATTTTGTAGTATATTATATACACATATTGTGGGTGTACATGCAAAATGTCAGGGCATTATACGTAAGTATAGCATTTCTGTACAAAATACAAAACTTTATGGTATGCAGACCCGGCGCACGCCGACGACGTCACCTACTTTTACCTGTCAACGTCATGCACTTGTCAAAGTATTTGACCAAACCATTCACTATCCAATGAACTATTAAACTTTTGTGTCTTATACATCAACTTTTTTCTGTCCTAAATACGTTTACCACGTAGATGCGATTGCAACTGCGGAAAGTAGGCAAAGTTCAGTGGGGAACTTCACTAAATAGCCTATGCCAATTAAAAAAACAAGGGTCTTTGGAAGTCCACTATATCTGAATGTGCATTTCTGTTTCTTGTAATTGGGGCCATACCGGACTGCACACAGAACTGGATCACTATTCGGCGCGCTTCTCTTCCCCTAACGTCGTCATTTTCAACGATTAATATTCAAATGTATGCCATTTGACAACAAAAACATTTGGAGTTCAAAATCTTCTGTGATGACGTCATTATAATGTTAGTTTAAGCAGACGATGGGTTTTCGCGCAAAACGATTGCAAGGCTGAAAACATATTATTTTATCGAGCATTCCGGTTAATCATTTAAATGCGTTAATTTGGGTTGCGCAGGGTATGCATGCATAGACCAAATCGATCACGCACAAAACTTGTACATTTATTTCTATCATCCTTGGATATATTATACTAAAACTAACTGGGGGAATGTATTTGTTGAATACTAACGGGGGGAATGTATTTGTTGAATACTAGTATTATCACGATCGGACGTCAAATGAAAGAAATAATTTATATGTATAGCACACGATTAAGTGGGACAACCCTCGTAGAGCAGAAATGTTTGGACTTCAAAGACAATAAATTGGACATCCGCTATGTACCTTTATTCATCTTAATCTTATTATTAACGTTTGCTTCACATGTACTGTTTATCTAAATAAATAATACAGATATCAAATCAACAGTATTCGGCAATATACTGCGGCGTTAAAATAATGTCAGGATTTAAGAAATAATAGAAAGTTCTATTCATTTCTACTTTCGGTTTCAATGTAAATGTAAATGTAGCTGTAATATTAAAAAATCATGTCATTGTTTTAAAATTATATTGCATCAAAATATTGAAATGTGTAAACGATTTCAGTATTGTATTTCAAACTGCTTTTCAAGAGTTATGCTGCAAACGGTATTTTCGTTTTGTGTGTAGACCTATACTATGTAATGAATAACCCAATATTTAGTCACGTAAACAGAACATGCAAAAGTAAATACGTTTTTTCAGCAACACTGGTCTGGCAATCTGTATAAATGTCAGTTTTTTTTATAGAAATAGATACAACAAAATGTTTTTACCCTTGAAACCGAAAGTAGACATGAGAGAACACGTGATTTAAGTTCTTAAAACCCGACATTATTTTGAAAATTCATCAAAAGACTTTGCGCTAAAGTGATATAGGTATGACCCTCTGAAATCTTATAACGTGAACTTCTGAGTTCTGATTTGTAAAGCATTATTGAGTCTCGACTTAGCAAGCATTAAATACAGCCATAGATGGATAAATTTCTACACCAAAATCTGGCAGCAAATTTTTCTTTTCTACATTCTTTTTTAATATCAGTTTGTTTGTTTTATTTGCAACTTTACCTCTTGAAGGGAAATGGCGATTGTCCATATAGTCTCATAATATGTCAGTATGAACAATTAAGTGATTAGAAAATCCCGCTAACGTATGTTATTCGTCTGTTGTTTTCTATATAGGGTCAGCTGAGAAGGGATACAACAATACCGGACGACAAAGGTCGAGAGATGAATGCCCTTGTTGTCTTCAGCATGTCTGTTAAATATCTAAAGGAGCACATGATGGACACATTGAATAAACGGTAAACGTTTCAAACACTAATTTTCGCAAAGTTATATTGAAAGGCATTTTGCCTTTATTGAAATTTTGATAATTTTCTTTTTTTTTTATCGATAAACGTACAAGGAGGAGTGTAATGGATCCTTAATAATGTCTATTTTATCATTAACAGGATTTCTGTATAATACATATATGTTAGCTTGATGCTGCGAATATCCTTTAGAAAATTGTGAAAAAAATAAAAATGACAAACATATCAAAAATACAACTAATTCTACTCTCCTCAGCTTTCTTTTCACAGAGTAAAAATTTGACAATCGGGTCTTCTATACATTGTAAACGATCACTAAAGTTTTCTTTTTTAGCATAAAGGGTGTGAAAGATGATGACATTTTGTGGGTGCTAACCGTACCTGCCATCTGGAGTGACGGATCCAAACAGTTCATGAGGGAAGCCGCTGAAAAGGTAACGTAGCCATAACAACTTGTTGATTAAATAAAAATGTTAATTATTGCTTTGTTTTGCCACTGGCCGTTCAAAGGCGGTGTCCCCAAAGGTTCTCATTTCGTTAATTGTTTGTGGCGTTCTATTTGAATTGACATACTAATAACAAACACGCTCTCTTCTTCTTACTCTCTTTTTGTCGCTGCGTGGGGAGTCTGTGTTTTGTGAGTGTGGCGATTCCTGATAATTATGCAAATATTACTTTTTAATATAATTTACTCGAAACTTTAACAGGCAAAAACATATCCATAAATATTTATTAGACTTTTTGCCACAGCCATAAAATTCATGGATAAAATATTAGCCTATGCTAAGTTATATCAGAGCGAGTTGATTGGTGATAACCGTGAAGTACTTTGTTACAGGCTGGTATTAAAAAAGAAAACCTTAAAATCGCCTTAGAACCCGAAGCAGCCTCTCTCTTCTGCATGCACCTACCTGTAGATAAATTGATGACTGAAGGAATGACACAGTCGCAGAAAATCGCACCATTTGCAAAAGGGACAAAATACATGGTCGTGGATGTCGGAGGTTTGTTAAAGTGTCATTTTTTGTAGTCACCCATCAGATTTGTAGCATTGAAATTTGATGTTTGCCAATAGGCATTGATTGGATATTTAAATTACAAATTGTTTATCGTCAGCATGTAGTCCTGGCTACGGTATAACAAAACAGTATTGAGTTGGATTTTAAACCCAACTTAAAGTGCTAATTTTAAAAGTTTGAAGATACACAGCTTAGTTGATTGATTTAAGTTTTTATAATATCGTTTGTTTCAAAAGCACTTTTGGAATTTGTTATCTGTTTATTATGATTAAAAATTCAAGATTGTTAAGGAATATCTCAGCAGGACGTAGGGTTATTTGAAATATTTCCATGAAAATAAGAAACATTATTTCATATTTATATAGCATTCCAAGTAAATAAGCAACATTTACTCAGAATCTGGATATGTATGGTTAGTTGAAAACCGAGTCTGAACTTAGTTTTGTTCGTGATATCTGATTCCCGACAAGAATCATATTTCATCGTCACTTTATAACATAATAATCTTCATTTAAGAATAACAGAATAGTAACAACAAGTTATATTGTCCCTATTTCAAAGGCGTTGGCATTAATTCTTTGCCTACATGTGATGCAGTTTATGAACCGTTTCAGGGATTCCAGAACACCCACTTCTTTTTAGTTCAAGGTTAAAAAGTAGAATTTTTTAAACGTATATTCAATTGTTACAACAAGTGACAATTATAATATGTACTGATGGATACTTAGTCACTTAGAATTTTTTAAACAGAAGTTTCAGTTTTGTTTCATTTATGAGAATCACAGTTACACATCCATTTTTATTAATCACTTTTTGTATACCAACTGTCCTAGTCTGTGATGAAGTTGTTCTTATCAACTCAATTTTTGTTATATCTAGCATCCGTATTTTGTCAGATTATTTATGGTGTCATTTAATTTTTATTCTGGTAAATGCGTTCTTAATTGTAATCTCCCTATGTCATACAACACAACTGTACAACACTACATCTCAAGAACCACAATGGAAGAGCCTATTCCGGCTATTGTGTTATCGACGGCATGTAATGCAGATAGATAGATTTATTTCAGTATAAAATGCATATCATCATGGTTTAAATAACAAATATAAATTAGTTAACAATACAATAAATACATAATTTGATTAAGACTTTTTGACATGGGTAAGATTCACAATAAAATGACTTAGAATGAGATCAGTTATTATAAAATACATGTATGTATATAAATATCACATATTGTTGCCATGTTAAATACATTAATACCGAGGATGACACAAGAAAGGGAAAAAATATATCCCTTATTTCCATTGTGGTCCTCAAATATAATGATAAAGTTAGCAGTCATAGAGAAGATGTAACACTGATTTCTAAAAAAACAGGAGTAAATTGAGCATGGTAAATATTTAAGTAAAAACGTTTGCAGAAGTTCTACCAATATATAATTTGTTATTTTTTATCACAGTGTATATATCACATGGCTCTAATATAAAAGAATATATAGTACATAAAATACATTATATTAAAATTCTGTATACATGTGTTTCCTAACAGCTAATTTAAAATCTGCAAGTTTGTTGATATTTTTGACAGAAGTAGGTAGAGTGTTCCAGAGTTTGCATCCATTATATGAAAACGATTTCATGCCAAATCCTTTAACTTTGGGAATACTGTAACAGCCAGTTTCTCTAAATCGTGTACTGTATGAATGAACAGAATCAGCTGGAATAAAATGATCCTTTAAGTATTCAGGAGCAATATTATGTTTGACTTTAAAAACGTGACTTGGCGTAATAGAATCAACTCTTTTCTGAACAGGTAACCAGTTAAGACGATTAAAATGAGTCACATCTAAATGTGTTCTAGGGTCCAAATTTAAAACACACCTAATGCATTTATTTTGCATAATTTGTAGTATATCTTTACACTTTTTAGCTCACCTGAGCACGAAGTGCTCATGGCGAGCTTTTGTGATCGCCTGATGTCCGTCGTCCGTCGTCCGTCCGTGCGTCGTCAACTTTTTCTTCAAACGACTTCTTCTCCTGAACTCCTGGGCCAATCTTGCTGAAACTTGGCAGTAATGTTACTTGCATGAAGCTTTACCAAAATTGTTCAAATGGTTCCAGTCCATTGCCTATCTAGGTCACAGAGGATAAAAATAGATTTTGAACATGAAATTTTTAAAAATCTTCTTCTCTGAAAGCGTAAGGCCTAGAACTTTGATATTTGGTGTGTAGCATCACCTAGTGGTCCTCTACCAAGATTGTTCAAATTATAGCCCTGGGGTCAAAATTGGCCCCGCCCGGGTGGGGTCATGTGTTTTCCTTATAAATATATAGCAAAAACTTAAAAAATCTTCTTCTCCAAAACCGCAATGGCTAGAAGTTAGATATTTGGCATGAAACATTGTCTAATGGACCTCTAACAAAGTTGTTCAAATTATGGCCCTGGGGTCAAAATTTGCCCCGCTCCAGAGGTCATGAGTTTTCCTTATATCAATATATAGCAAAAACTTAAAAAATCTTCTTCTCTGAAACTGTAAGGCCTAGAACTTTGATATTTGGTGTGTAGCATCACCTAGTAGTCCTCTACTAAGATTGTTAAAATTATAGCCCTGGGGTCAAAATTTGCCCCGCCCCAGAGGTCATGGGTTTTCCTTATATCAATATATAGCAAAAACTTAAAAAATCTTCTTCTCCGAAACCGCAATGGCCAGAGGTTAGATATTTGGCATGAAACATTGCCTAATGGACCTCTAACAAAGTTGTTCAAATTATGGCCCTGGGGTCAAAATTTGCCCCGCCCCAGAGGTCATGGGTTTTCCTTATATCAGTATATAGCAAAAACTTAAAACATCTTCTTTTCCGAAACCGCAATGGCCAGAGGTTAGATATTTGGCATGAAACATTGTCTAAAAGACCTCTAACAAAGTTGTTCAAATTATGGCCCTGGGGTCAAAATTTGCCCCGCCCCAGAGGTCATGGGTTTTCCTAATATCAATATATTGCAAAAACTTAAAAAATCTTCTTCTCCGAAACCGCAATGGCCAGAGGTTAGATATTTGGCATGAAACATTGTCTAATGGACCTCTAACAAAGTTATTCAAATTATGGCCCTTGGGTCAAAATTTGCCCCGCCCCAGACATGCCAGAGGTCATGGGTTTTCCTTATATCAATATATAGCAAAAACTTAAAAAATCTTCTTCTCCGAAACCGCAATGGCCAGAGGTTAGATATTTGGCATGAAAAATTGTCTAATAGACCTCTAACAAAGTTGTTCAAATTATGGCCCTGGGGTCAAAATTTGCTTCGCCCCAGAGGTCATGGGTTTTCCTTATATCAATATATAGCAAAAACTTAAAAAATCTTCTTCTCCAAAACCGCAATGGCTAGAGGTTAGATATTTGGCATGAAACATTGTCTAATGGACCTCTAACAAAGTTGTTCAAATTATGGCCCTTGGGTCAAAATTGGCCCCGCCAGAGGGGTCGCCCATTTTACATAGAATTATATAGGAAAAATCTTGTAAAAGTCTTCTTCTCTAGAACCATAACACATAGAGCTTAGAATTTTTACATGTAACATCACTTTGTGGACCTTTACCACGTTTATACATATCATGACCCCAGGCTCGAATTGGCCCCACCCAGGGGCTTATCAATTTTTACATAGAGCTAAATAGTAAGAACTGAAGTCATGTAGAATGTTTGCTAGTGTCAAACTACACCCCTTGTTCTCTGAAACTAATGCGACTAGACCTTAAATATTTCGTGTTGAGTATTGTAAAGAGACCCTTTACCAGCATTATTTAAATGTTGGCCCTGGGGTCAAGCTGAAAGTACTTTTGTACTCAGGTGAGCGATATAGGGCCATCATGGCCCTCTTGTTTGTGATACTATGGAACCAGAAACAACAAACATAGTCAAAATGACACTGTATTAGACAAGAAACAAGGAGTTTTCTAGTATGCAATGTTAAGACAGATTTTTTCCTGTATAAAAATTTCAATCTTGAACTAGCCTTTTTAATTATTTCATTTGCCATGGATTCACAAGAAAGATGTTGATCAAGAGTTGCACCTAAACATTTCACAGAGTTGGTGGATTTGATTTTTGTTCCATTACAAGAAATGTCCAAATCTGAGCCTGTTTTCAATTTAGGTTTAGAGCCATACAAAATGGACTCAGTTTTACCAAGATGTAGAGATAATTTGTTATCTACTAACCAATGACTAACAAATTCAAGGTCTTTGGACAAAGCGGCTGTAATTTGGTCTTTGTTTTTACCTGACACTAGAATAGCTGAGTCATCGGCATAAAGTAATAACTTGTTTTTCACCACAGCAGACATATCATTAACATAGATTAAAAATAAAAGTGGGCCAAGAATGGAGCCCTGTGGCACGCCACAAGTAATTACACTTGGAGAAGATGAACTATTTGAAATATATTAACAGTTTGTAATCTGTCAGATTAATTGGATCGAAACCAATTTACAATGTCTGTACTCAGACCAATAGCCTTGAGTTTCATAAGTAAAATACCATGGTTAACTGTGTCAAAAGCTTTTTGTAGATGGACATGGCTGTAAAAATTCAGAATGTTTTAATATCATAAGCCATATTATTATATATTTTATGTTTGAATAAATCAATTAATCTATCTATTCATAATTTCAGGCGGAACAGTAGATATTACTATACACGAGGTTGTTGACGATGGCAAGCTGAAAGAACTTAACTTTGCTAGCGGTGGAGCATGGGGTGGTACAAGAGTTGACTATTCATTTGAGAATTTTCTAAGGAAACTTGTTGGTAAGCAATCTTAAGCAAATTTTGAAACTATTTTGTTGTTAGTTTTCTTTCCATAATGAGCTCAGTTGTCCACCATCTGCAATGGCACTTGCACTGGCACAAAATATTCAACATGCATGCATTTGAACATATGTTAAACAGACCAAAATATTCTCGTTCAGAGGCAGGTAGTGCATGACACTTGAAATTAACAACATAACAATTCTTATATCACATAAGCCAAAGCTACATAATCTCTTTACCTTCATTCAAACAAAAAATATATAAAATATATAAAATAGCATTTACATATTCAGCGGGGTTGCCTTTTATAATGTGTGTCAATTGTTGGAATAACATTATTGAAAGAAAAAAAAGATAAACAAAATCAAACGTATGCAGAGATCTGCAGCCATATACAACAAATTATCCGATTATAAATTTGTGCAATGCGAATGCTACGAATATCGAAACAGTATTAAACAAAGACGTCCGTACAACTATAATATTTAATTACAAAGTATGAACCATGCTGTTTCTACTGACTGTTTAATTTGAGCCATATCTTAAAGAAATAATAATCTTCTCTCAGCATCTCCCATTAATATTTGGGGAGCAGATAAAGATGCAGATTCAGATCACACTAGATGGTGTTAAGTTGAAACTTGTGGCACCCTCGTCTCTGTCAGAACCAACGTTAAGTTTTTGTAACAAAAGTACACAAAAATAGACTCGTAACTTGGTAAAATGTGACCTTGACCTAAAGACGCTGGCTTCAACACGACCACGTAGCCACAAGCAATATATTGCGTGAGTTTGATGAAGAAATATTAAGAAATGGTAAATTGTCGAGACGAACGGACGGACAAAGCGATCCTTATGTATCGGCTTTTCTTCGAAAGGGACACACAAAATGAAACCGTATTAGCATGCCATTAACATATATTACTAAATAACTCTTATAAGCTTATGCTATTCAGACTCATCAAAGGGATAGCGCATTGAACTTGTCATGTTGTTGTTTATACAGATTTATAAATAGTATATACAAAATAAATATTTCTGTAGAACTTTCTTGGAAAATTCTCATTTTATATGTATTTGTTTATTTAACCAGGTGACAAAGTGTTTGAAAAGTTCATGCAAGATGCAAAAGAGGACTGGGTGGACTTATTCCGAGAATTCGAAACAAAAAAGAGGAGCATTGCTGTCACGGGTGAAGCCCGTTCTAAGGAGACGATAAAAGTACCTGTAAGGCTGAATGAAATCTTAAACGAAGTAACAGGGAAAACATTGAAGACAGTAATATCTAGCAAAAAAGAATACGAAGGAAAGGTAGCATGCCAAAGTGATAAAATGAGGGTTGATGCCGAAATATTTAGATCATGGTTTGATGAGTCATGCGACAATACGGTCAAACACGTAAAGGATCTATTTAAACTTAAATCAAGCGCTGGAACAAACACGATTCTTCTTGTCGGAGGGTTTTCCGAATCGCCTATTCTACAAAACGCAATCAGAAAAAACTTCCCAGATAAGCGATTGATTATACCAGAGGAAGCCGGGCTTGTCGTCCTGAAAGGCGCAACCATATTTGGCCATAACCCTGTAACAATTGTGTCAAGAATCGCAAAATGCTCGTACGGAATCCGTGTGTATCGGGATTTCCAAAGTGGCGTCCATCCAGAAAACAAAAAGATCAACGTTGGCGGACGTATAAAGTGCAAGGACGTTTTTGCCTTGCATGTAAAGAAAGGACAAGAGTTGGTCGTTGGAGAAGCTCAGTCCAAACAACGCTACACGCCACTAGAGGCTGATCAGGTATCGCTGGTGTTTGATATATACACATCCGAGAATGAGGATCCTCTTTTTGTGACAGATATAGGGTGTACGTTTGTAGGTCAGCTGGAAGTCGAGGTCCCTGACCTTTCTGGCGGGAAAGAACGGGGTGTCTGGGTACAGATGATATTTGGTGGAACAGAAGTGGTTGTCGAAGCGAGAGAAGAAAAAACAGGCAAACTGACAAAAGCTAACTTTGACTTCTTGCAAAATTCCAATCATTTGCAAAATGCTAGTGATTCTGCATAGAACAGTAAATGTGCAAGTCTTTATTTCCAACGACATATTTTATAATTAATTTTATGTATGGACAATGCAAATGTTTTAGCTGTCTTCAAATCTTATATCGTTATTTGATGGAATTTGAGTTTTATCTATTAAATGTGGAAGTCTGCTTTTTTCAAAGTAAATATCCTCCTTATATCATCAGATCTGTTGCCAAAAGATCCAACAAATTTCACTGTATTTGTCTCTTATTCGTTTATCGTTTATAATAGATGAAAAAGAAACGTTGAAGCCACACGAAAAATATGAAAGTATTGCAGACTCAGTTTAATTGAGTCTGTTCATGAGCAGTATTTGAAATGCGCCAAGCTCACACTTTCCCAAACAGGTTCTCAAATCAACGCACAGGTACAAAGATGGGTGAGTGAAATAACTCCAACTCACCCATCAGCTTAACAATGGTGCATGCAAAAGCACAAAAACATATCAAACAGAAGAAGCTAATAACATTGCAAAGCAAAATGGGCGAGTACTCAAAAGTTTTAAAAAAGTGAAAAATATTTCTAGGGTACTAAATGTGCATGCTGTAAATAAAGATTCCTTTTACCTCGACTTTTATTTAAACATATCTTGGTCAATATTTGTACTATAGTCATGATTGAAATTATTGGTAGGGCCTTTTGGGCATTAAGTGCTATCAACAACGTATTTTGGGGTGAGTATTCTTAAATATTTACATTCCTATTGATTTCTTCGTTTAAAAAAAATTCGGTTCATTTTGCATGAATCGCATGACCCGTAATGACGTCAGTAACGTCATGGCTGTTACTATTGAAAACTCCCTCGTATTACTCCCCGTTTTCACTTAATACTAATTTTTGAAAGCGTTCGACTTAAGTTTATTTAAAGAAAAAAATTTACCATAAAGGGCTAGCGCGCTTTATGGATTTGCCAGCTCTCGCGTGCACGTCCAATCTGCATGAACCGCACCAAAATAAGAATCATTCCTTAACACACGCGAAAAAGTTTTATTTTTGTAATTGGAACACCAACCTTTATGTAGAAAGTAGCAGCAAACACACAATAATAGGGATATTATATAAGCTACTTATTAGAAACAATTTGTTAATGTAACACAGATATGATTTATAAACCGATTAATAATCGGTGAAATCACATCGGAAGTGGCAACCGATTCCAACTGATGATCGATTGTGATTTGCAACCGATATCCCAACACTAAAAATAACCCACTATTACTCTGTTACTGCTTGCCGATAGAAAAAGCCTTAATATTAAGACAAACAAATCAAGCTATAACAATCATATTAAAATATTAAGTTATTTGTACATTAGGGGGATATATTTGTATTTTTTACTGAATAGTACGTACTGAATGGTATAGATAACCAATCTGCCTATTGATTACCGACCTATTGGGTAAATCATATCAGGTCATACAAACGGGAAGTGTAAAAGCAAACTATTTTAAAAGTTTTAAATTGTTATTTTTCGGCTTTGTTTTGAAAAGACATGGAATTCTTAAAAAACTATTTGTCATGTTTACATGGATAACGGGTAAAAATATTATAAATCTAGAACTACTTTCGATTTCAAATCTAATTTAATCTCGAATATTAAGTCTACTTTCGATTTTGAAACGTTTCACATAAAAAGATATGGCTGCTGGGAAACATATCGTGGTTGCCGCCATCGACTTTGGAACCACTTATTCCGGCTATGCTTTCTCGTTTAAACACGATTATGATAAAGATCCAACCAAAGTGTCAGCAAATACTTGGGTAGCGGGATCAGCGAGTCTCATGTCGTCCAAAACACCGACGGTTTTACTGTTGAACAATGAGAAGAAGTTTGTTGCATTTGGTTACGAGGCGGAGACACAATACTCTGACATAGCAGCGGATGGTCGACACAACTCATACTACTACTTTCGACGGTTTAAAATGATGCTTCATCAAGTGTCGGTACGTAACGTGGAAGTAAATAGATGTCGTTAATCATATGTAGAAAAAACTTGCTGAAACCCTAACCCAGCTTTGTTACTGATTGATTTGTTAAAACAAATTAATAAAATTATTTGTTTTCAAAACGTATCAGCTCGTTTAGAGATCTGTTGTTCCCTACGTCTTCTTAAATCTTGATTTGGTACCAAAATATCTATAGATTTCAATAATGCTGCAACAGTATCAAAGCAATGAACTGGAACAGCTTCAGGATTGGTATCTTTATGCATTTGAAAATAGTTAAGCATCAATTGCTAAATGACAGTAATTAATAACAATTTATTTTCTTTGATAACCAACAACAACTATGAGTATTGAATATTTGCATTTGATAATTATTTTCTTTTATTAAACTAAGTACATTTAAACAAGATATTTCGTTATTTTAAGGGACAGCTGAGAAGAGATATAATGATACAAGACGACAAAGGACGGCAGATGAAGGCTCTTCTTGTGTTTAGTATATCCATCAAATATCTGAAAGAGCACTTGATGAAAACCATTAAACAACGGTAATACATTGAAATTTTCATATTGTCACAAGATATAGTACTTTTGTGAAGAAACCTAATAGCAGTAGTAGAATTACAAAAGCTAATTGTTCTTATAAACTTAAAATAGAGGTTTCACACAATTTCAGAGTGTGTTTCCATTTGTGATTATAAAATGGCGACTGTCATTGGTACTTTTACTTTCTTTGTTTCTTTCCTGCTTCAAGATTATAAAACAGACTAGAAACCAGTCTCAAATCTCAAGGATCTGATTGGCTGAAATGGCGACCAGTAGATGCTTGAGATTTGAGACTGGTTTCTAATCTCAGTTTTGTAATCTTCAGCACTGTTCTTTCGGATGTCTTCAATGTCATTTTAGCATTTCATTAATGAATATTCCTTATTTCAGCGTAGCGGATATGACTGACTCGGACATCCTTTGGGTACTCACCGTTCCCGCGATCTGGAGCGATGGATCTAAGCAGTTCATGAGGGAGGCAGCAGAAATGGTACTGTTTATTAACTGAACCGGAAAATGTATCGCGTGTTTTGAGAGTGAGCGAGAGTCATAATATACTGAACAAAAATATCCTTATATTCTCATTAACATACTTTCATTTAATCAGGTACGCTTTGAATGTTGTTTTGTTGCACATAAATGTCCGAACCAAGTCAGTCGAATAACAAGTAATAATGGATAACAAAACACTTCATTTTCAATATAAAGGGAGGTAATTGGTTTGAATTTTCAGCGTTGTTTATCGAGGACTAGTTATTTTATTTATTAATGTTTTGTGATTTTATTGATTACAAACGGTAGAGAAAATTGATTTAATTCAAATAAATGTGAACACCTTTAAAAATCACTGACTTTTTCCTGAAAACCTAATTACTACAAAGGGAAAGGTAACTAAGCTGTGTCTGTAGATTTTCAAGAACACTTTATCACTTTGCAATAATAACAGAAATGCAAATTTGTTCACATACAGAATTTTTATTTTCCATTTTCAAATTTTACAAAATTTAAGACAGGAAAGTGGATACTTTTTATTTTGTTGAGTATATAACGGTTCTTAACTAAACCGTTTTGCTTTAGAAGTACTCGTGGTGTATAATAAATTGATATAAAAGAAGAGAAAGTTCGATAACTTTCACGTAATAGTTTATTTTCAACTTTCAGGCAGGAATTAAGAAAGAAAACTTACTAATCGCCTTAGAACCGGAAGCAGCCTCTCTCTTCTGCATGCACCTACCTGTAGATAAATTGATGACTGAAGGAATGATACAGTCGCAGAAAATCGCTCCATTTGCCAAAGGGACAAAGTACATGGTCGTAGACGTCGGAGGTTTGTATAATTTTATAATGCATTTTAAGTATAGCAGTTTTTTAATAAAACCAGCAGTGAGTAAGTATACGTAAATGAGTTTCAAAAACATTTTGACAACACATTTAAAAAAAGATGATTCACATGGTCTTTGAAGTTATAAACAAGAAAAGTATAACACAGAATGTGTTATATGTGGACGACATTTAAAAGAAGTTAGATGTTGGGTGTAAGAGTTCATGCAGGTGATGGATTGTTTTTAAACAAAGAAAGAAGTTTAAAGTGCTACTATATTGTTGTCTTTTATTGGCAAAGGGTATTGAACGTTGAAGGATGTGCTTGTATATTACATGTTGTGGAACGCGTTGTATACAAGGAGTGCAGTTAGAAATGAAGTATACCGGAATTGGTATGGAATGGGATTTATGATGAAATTTGTTTGCTGAACATTTAACAGTTTGCAGTAAAGGAAGTGAATGACTTGAAAACAAAAGAATTGAAAAGTTTTCCTTTTAAATATAATGAAAACTAGCTAGAAAATAGTGGAAGAGATGGTTGCCATAGTAACATGAATTATGATGAAGAATTTACAGAACTATATGTGTTGATATGTATTCAGTTTAGGTTTACAAAATAATTACTCACATTTTAAGGATTTACTACACTCCTCTTTGCACCTTTATCGATAAAAAAAAGTATCAACATTTCAAAAACGGCAAAATGCCTTTCAATGAAATTTTGCGCAAATGAATGTTAATTTTGTTTAGTTTGATACTTTTCTTTTTAAATCGATGGTCGAACAAGGAGGAGTGTAGTGGATCGTTAAGAGCACTCAAAATTTCATAAATGTAACTGATTTTTCATTATTGTCATTGTAGATTTTCGTAAATAGATACTCTACTGAGAGCTTTGTAAGCCATTCCTCCTTGTTATAACGTTTTCCCGATATCAACAGCAGCTGAAGATAATGTTAGACCTTGCACTTTGTGTACAGTTACGCCAACATTTAATTTTCATCAAGGAGTTACCTGGAAGTTAAACATTATCATAGCACTAACCACATTAAATGAATTTGCTCTATTTAAATTCAACAGTATCTTTCAAAATTGTCCTACCTCTACATGGCAATTCCTTTGGTACTTTCAGGATGAAAAATCTATACTAACTTTCTATATTCAGCTATTCAGCATCTTGATCCCGTAAACCAGAAGGGGGGGGGGGGCGGGGAATGGGAGGGGATGGGGATGAGTCACAATTATTCTGAACAACAGAAAAAGACCTACAAAAAATGGTTATACAATCCAGGCCCGGACGCAGCCCTATGGCTGAGGGGCTGAAGCCCCCCCCCCCCCCCCAGCCCGGCCGCTTTTTTTTAGTTGCCTTTAAAATCTGCCTGATCAAGTGTTGTGTATTGAAACATTTCACTGGCCAGCTAGCAAGCAATTAATTACCATGGATATATGTAGCTCGGGGGGGGGGGGGGTGTGGCATATTAACTTCAAGCGACAATTAACAGTGATGTAAACATGTGTGATTTAAATTCAATTTACATTGGTTGCTCCCTCAGCCATTGCCCAGTCAAAACAGGTGGAACAATAGCGTTCTGAATGCAGTACAAGATTGGAAAATTGTTACAAACTCTTGGAGCAATTAGCAGTTTTTGAGAAAATCGCAGAGATTCTTTCATTTTCTTTTGTTTTTCCGCAAAACTACAAAAATGTAAGACTGTTTAACTCGATATCTGTCCACAATTTTAAGAGTGAAATGTATTTTTGACCAGATAATGGGAACATTCTGAAAATGAAGAGTTCTCAGAGTACACTTCATTCATTTGGGTTTAGTAAAAAAACAAAAGTTGGATAATTTATGTTCATCCTCAGTTCGAGAGAACTGTTAATTTATTGCACACTGAATAAGTACAGATATAGTTAAGGTATACTTAAAATTGCACGATTTTAGCACACCGCAAAAAAAATCGAATGCCGGAGGGGATACCCCTCCCGCACCCACCCCGTCATCAGCCCCCCCCCCCCCCCCCAGCATGTACCAGTCTGGATCCGGGCCTGCAATCATTATTTACTTAATAGACACGAAATCGCCTTCTTGTAAAACAGAAACCCACTAGAACAGTCAATTTCAACATCAGAAACATTTGTAAACAAAGAACCATCATAATAGGCCTATAGGTCACATTCACGCGCCAAAAATCAAGTCATAGGATTGCCAATATTCGTAAACAAAACACAAACTTCAATATCATCCAAGAATAACTATCTGAACAATGTCTCTTACTACATGTACACTCTTTCTATAACTGCTTACAACAATAAACTTTCAATTCGCATAATTAATAAAAGAAAACATCGACTCATCGATCTATTAATATAATCTTTAATGTATATATCTATATTTATAGTTAAGGGGAGATAATTCAATTCAATATCTATATTTATATACTCAATTATAAATAGCTTGACCTTGCACTTAACGTACATACAACATGGTTCCCGTTCATTACTCAACGATCTATATATAAAGCCGGGCCACATGGTTCTCATCATTCGCTAAAAACCTCTATTTAAAGCCGGGAAACATATCCCTTGCGCCGGCCTAATTGTACTATAGTAAAGATAATCAAATAATAGTTACATAGTAATAATATATTATGACCCATCATTCGTCCAGAAAAACCTGCGATGGCTCATGCGCTACACATATGTCTTTATTTGATACACATTTTTGGCGCTTTTTCCTGACTGTATAAGTCGTTCTAACTTTTGCTATCATCATCATCATCATCATCATCATCATCATCATCAGAATGCTTTAAATTCATAGGGTATATGATATAACAAGTAAATACTAATGTTGAGGTCGATATGTAGTTTTCCGGACCTGGGTAGTGTGATATCGACCGAGGACGAAGTCCGAGGTCGATATCACACTACCCAGGTCAGCAAAACTACATATCGACCTCAACATTAGTATTTATTTGTATAATACTGCACTATTGCATGTAATACATTGATAATAAAATATGGAAATTTTATGTTTAAATTTATTTTCAATTGACAGAGTTTGTCCATGTGAAAGGTGCATTTTACGTTGTGTCGAGATTTAATGAACTTTCTTAAGAGAACAACATTTTCAATGATGTAAAACAATTTACAAAATAAATTAAAAAAAAACAACATTATATTATAATTGCATCTCACTTTTTGTCGAGCTTATTCAATGGCAGTTAACTTTTCAGGTGGAACAGTCGACATCACTGTTCACGAGGTCGTTGATAATGGAAAACTGAAAGAACTTAAATATGCCAGTGGTGGGGCATGGGGTGGGACCAGGGTGGATGCTGCATTTGAAAACTTTCTCAGAAAAATCGTAGGTATGTATTTAATTTATTTCAATCTGCCAGTGAGGATTGCTTATAAGGAATGTCACGGTTCATTAATAAGAAACGACTCTCTGTGTCGTTGAGAGTAAATCGACAATGACATAAAATAAAGGAGAAAGTCTTTGTGTTCTCGTTTTACGTAGTCGGGACTAGTTCCTTGACAATAGATAGGCAGAATTCGGTTCGCTCAAACAATAACCATTATTGAATTGCTGGTTAAATGTAATGCATCTGTTGTTGAACTTTCAACATGTATCACTCACGTGTCCCTTTTCTCAAGTTAAAAAAAAACATCACCCAAGCTTTGTGAAAAAGGAAACAAAGAAACTTTATACTGAGTATATACTACTCGAAGAATTCAGCCACTAAGCATGTATTTCTTTTACAGGTGACAACGTTTTTGACAAATTTATACAAGAGGCGAAAGAGGACTGGGTCGATTTATTCCGAGAGTTTGAAACAAAAAAGAGGGGTGTCAAATCAACCACGAATTCAGATCAGAAAACTGAAGAGCGGCCTATGGAGACTGTCAAAGTGCCAGTGGCATTGACTGAGCTATATGAAAAACTTACCGGCAAAAATTTTGCATCCGTTGTTTCTAGTAAAAAAGAGTTTGAGGGAAAAGTAATAGTCAAGGGTGACAAATTGAGGATAGATGCTAAGATATTTCGGTCATGGTTTGATGAGTCCTGCATCAATACTGTGTCACATATGAAGGCTCTGTTTGGACAGAAATCAAGTGCTGGGACTAAGACCATTCTCCTGGTCGGAGGGTTTTCCGAGTCGCCTATATTACAAGAAGTAATTAGAAAAAGATTTTCGGACAAGCGGTTAATTATACCCGAGGAGGCAGGACTTGCCGTTCTCAAAGGCGCCACTATATTTGGTCATAATCCAGTGACCGTTGTATCCAGAATAGCAAAATGTTCATATGGAGTCAGAGTATACCGAGATTTCGACAGTAAAAATCACCCAAGTAATAAGAAAGTGACCGTTGGAGGAAAATCTAAATGCAAGGACGTATTTGCCTTGCACGTGAAAAAAGGACAAGAACTGGTCGTCGGAGAAGCACAGTCTAAGCAACGTTACACGCCACTGGAAGCTGATCAGGTTTCGCTGGTGTTTGATATCTACACATCCGAGAATGAGGATCCTCTTTTTGTGACAGATATAGGGTGTACGTTTGTAGGTCAGCTCGAAGTCGAGGTCCCTGACCTTTCTGGCGGGAAAGAACGGGGTGTCTGGGTACAGATGATATTTGGTGGGACAGAAGTGGTTGTCGAAGCGAGAGAAGAAAAAACAGACAAACTAACAAAGGCTCATTTTGACTTCTTGCAGAGTTCTCATCACACAAACAACGCCAGCGATTCGGCATAGATAGACAATTTATGTACATTATACCCGGGTTGGCGAAAGGAAAACACGAAAACGACTTTAAATAGATTTTGACAACCTAAATGATTTTCCTACTCTGATGAACGCAGTAACATAACGATTCCTTTAATTGAAATGCTGAAAATTTAATTGTTAAAAGGAACTAAGCAAATTCCGAAAATTCTAAAAACTAAGCTTACAGTTTGGTTTTTAAATTATGTAGGGGAGACCGGGGATAGTTGTTACACTTTTAGCATTTTTCAGAATTGTGACTGTTTCAGTTGTGCGAAAGTAATGTAAATATTGGCAATTAAAACCATAGGAAGTTAAGTTTAATATAAAATTAGACCGATTACAGTATATAAACTGAATTCATAAAAAAACAAATTTTCGTAAGTAGACCAAAGTGTACCAACTTACCCCGGTCGTGGGGCATGTTGTTACAGGTCTCGGGGTAAAATGTTACAATAGCTCTGGGTACAGTTTTTAACATATTCAGATACATAACAGTGACTTTTTTGATAACGGTTTTATTCAAAGACGTGAAAATTGTTTAGAATATGATTTTTGACAAAACCATGCCTGTTGTTTCATAAATATAGTCACTGTGGATGTTAAGTTGGAAAGTCGCAAACGTTTCAATAAGGCATTCATTTTTTAAACTATTGTGAATTTGGATAGATTGTATATATATATATATACATTTGTGGTTTACTTATATTGCTCGAACGAAAACAATGTAGATGAATAACTTTTGCGAAAGAACTTTGCGAAAGTTTAGTATGATACCTGTAAAGTGTTAGTCAAATATACATTCAGGAACAGCAAAAACCACAGTTACAAAATACAAAAGCTTACCCACACAAACAAATTGTAGATCTGCATGAAATTCTGAGAGTGTATCAGTTTATTATTTGATCAATTAAAAAAGAAAACACCACAAAAAAAGAGAACCAGAAGGGTTACCTTCTTCAAGCGGTCAGTGCCAATAGTTTTCCGCCAGGTTTAATGCAATAAGATAAAGAAATCAATATTTCGGGTTATTTTTGCGTTTACACGAGCATTTTTCCGATAAAATATCGATAATATTGGCGAAAGTTGTGAAATGAATAATATTACGGTGTACCATGCTGGTCAAAAATCTATGTTTTGTTGAGGGACGAAATATAACCCTGTAACAACCTGCCCCATCACCGACGTAACAACTTACCCCACCCACACCTTGTCGCACTTCAAGGTCACTCAATATAACATATAGCCTGATTTATTTTTTATTACTAGTTTCACAGAAAATACAAATATTTATGTTAATTTTAATTTGTGTTTAAGACTTGTATATGCAATAATGAGGAAATATCGAAATGTTTTCCAAATTCGAAAAAAATTACTTTTACCTAGTAAAATCAGTGTTTCCTAGGTAATCTAATTATTTCCCGGACAATTTTAATGAAATTTACATTAAACATAGAGGAAACTTTGAGGGTTATTTAGTATCCATACCTACTTCATCAGTTATGCAATGTTGTCAAAAAATTAAGTGTAACAACTTGCCCCGTGTAACAACTATCCCCGGTCTCCCCTAAATGTTATAAGTAAAAATAGACGTCTAGGATTGCAAGCTTTAATGATTCAAATGTAACTTTCAAAAATATGTAATTAAAATGAGTATTTTATATTAATATTTATCTACTGAACCCTTCCAATACTAAAATTTCAAATGATACATTTGAAACCGACCTTATTTTACGATGCGCCAGTAGTATCGTTAAAGGGGGAGTGGGGGAATTTCCAGTATTTCGTTCGCAACGTTGAAGTGACATCGGTTCAGGATGTTACACTAAAAGTTGTTTGGAAATTATACAATTACTGAAGATCGAATTATGAAAAAATTGAATGAAGATACATGATCCCATCCGCATTAAAATATTTTAGTACTATTTTCGGTAACATTTCTCACGCCAAGAGAATTATCTTTAAACAATTTATGCACTTCTCGTCTATTTTTTAAGTTGTTTTTTTTTTTTCGTTTTTAAAAAGCCCCCTTTTTGTTTCCATAATCCATAGGATGGTTTGTACTTGTTTATTCACATGAGAACTCGTAAGGGAACGTGTGAGGTTGGTGCACCATAGAACCTGGTTTAAACCCCAAGTGGCAAAAATGGTTTTGCAACTGACCGTTTCATTGAGGAAACTTCTCAGGTTCTCTTTCCAGTTAATTGCTTTGTCACATTTAAATTAATCATTTGATAAACCTATACTTTCTACTTGGTGTCTTCGTGCGGAAGCTGTGTTTTCTGAGTGTGATAATTTCTGATATGCATATTTCTTTTTTTCCCAAATGTACTCTACAACGAGAACAGCGACACATTGATATTACCGAACAAAGTGCCAATCCTTATATTGACAAAATCTTAAGCAAAGAGTCATACAAACATAAAGTTTTATAAAGCGTAAATGAATTAGAAGTGGTGGTTGCTGAGAAATTTTCTGCATGTAAAGGGTTCAATAAAATTCTATATCACCATTTTGTAACGCTGCGCTGAATGGAACAGCATAATCATATTCACAAAGTGAAACATGCCTATCCGGAGCCACACGCAGTACAAAAACACAGCCTGCTCACGCAGCTTAAAGCAGAGTGGACAAGAGAGCATGGTTTAATAAAATAAGACACCACAAACAATTAGCGAAAAACAAAACCCGAGGGGTTACCGCTTAAAGAGAGGATGTAAAATTTAATGCATATCACGACGAATGCATATCACGACGAACAAAAAGCGATTTAAAACTAGAAAACATTTTGTAAACAATATCTTGGCGAAACGGATTGATGTTCCCCGAAGTACGGTCGGGACACGGGTATGGTGCTATAAAATACATATACTGTATATAGCTAAATCAAAGAGTCACCCATAAACAAGAACTGTCACCTGTTGCATCGCTTAGATATGTGGATAGGCTTCATATGTAGTTTCACTGAATCTCTCCAGAAGTTGCTGAACAATAGTGTAGACAGGAATAGTGAAACAATATATAGTGTGAGCATAATGAAAACAACATGAAATATGCATATCGGGATAAGCTTCATCCAGAAAACATAGTCTCCAACGGTAAATAAATTCCAACCATTCCATCAAATTTTGCATGCTACAGCATATAAACATAACATTATAAAACTAAATTAAAATCTTAAGAAGCTAATGGCATTATTTAACTCTTTAAACCCCACCGCCATCCTGTTTAGAAGAGAGCCATGTGAAGTGAAGTGAAGTGAAGTGAAGTGAAGTGAAGTGAAGTGAAGTGGAGTGGAGTGGAGTGGAGTGGAGTGAAAGTGAAAGTGAAAGTAAAAGTAAAAGTAAAGTATAAAAGTAAAAGTAGAAGTAGAAGTAAAAGTAAAAGTAAAGTAAAAGTAAAGTAAAGTAAAGTAAAGTAAAGTAAAGTAAAGTAAAGTAAAGTAAAAGTAAAAGTAAAAGTAAAGTAAAGTAATAAAGTAAAGTAAAGTAAAGTAAAGTAGTGAAATGAAGTGAAGTGAAGTGAAGTGAAGTAAAAGTAAAAGTAAAAGTAAAGTAAAGTAAATTTAAATTTAGTAAAGTAGTAAAGTAAAGTAAAGTAGTAAAGTAAAGTAAATTAAAGTAAAGTAAAGTAAAAGTGAAAGTGAAGGTGAAGGTGAAAGTGAAAGTGAAGTGAAGTGAAGTGAAGTGAAGTGAAGTGAAGTGAAGTGAAGTAAGGTAAAGTAAA
The DNA here is from genome assembly GCA_038501625.1 of Corbicula japonica. NCBI lineage: Eukaryota > Metazoa > Mollusca > Bivalvia > Venerida > Cyrenidae > Corbicula > Corbicula japonica. Next base: position 169,806 of record JAZAYU010000533.1, on the reverse strand, counting down.
GTAAGGTAAGGTAAGGTAAGGTAAGGTAAGGTAAGGCAAGGCAAGGCAAGGCAAGGCAAGGCAAGGCAAGGTAAAGTAAAGTAAAGTAAAGTAAAGTAAAGTAAAGTAAAGAAAAGTAAAGAAAAGTAAAGTAAAAGTAAAGTAAAAGTCCTGTAATTGCATGAACAAGCGGAAACAACTGGGCAAACAAAGAGCTAAGCAAAGTTCACATGACACGAACAACGTTTCTGTAAAATTAAAAGTTTCATATAATTCCAGATTGTTGTTGCTGACAAAAAGCCCGGACACGAATATCAGTTTATACAAAAACTGAGACAGCCATTTATATCTGAAAAAATAATTCAGCCTAAACAAGCTGACAATATTCGGATCTCTTCTTGTAAGTATAAGCTCATCATAAGCTGTTATTGAATTCCAACTGATGGTTGCTTAGAAATAGCCTGGATCCACACATACTATATAATACTTTATATAAATTGTAAGGCCAATAACAGTGCGAAAAATCCTAGAACCATTATGTGTTGACAATATGCGCATCGCCTCTTGTTAGTGAGCCTTGCAATATAGTTTCAAGGCATTGCTTCCGGACTGACAGACAGACAAATGGTGACATCATGCTCATCCGAACGTTTTCAAAAAAGATAATAAATCCTCTTTGTATATACTTCATGGCTAATAAATCTCAGCAAAGTAAATAGGTGCACACATTACCATAACAACAAATCACTGTATAAATATATCCAAAATGTAATTAGTTTCGAATTAAGAATGACATTTCGTTTTAAATTACAACTACAAAACAAAACAAGTAAGGGACATGGAAACTATTCGCAGGAACATAGCACTGTAAAACGAAAACAGGCCCCTTGCATATCAAATTCCATACAGCTCTTGTCTCTCTGTTTTGGGTATTAGGTCATGTAAACGCTGTTGATTGTTGGTTTGAATGACTTAAAATTTTGCTCATAAATGCACATTTTTAACAAGGAAAAGATACTTAAAATTTCTACTTATGTTGTTAACTGTTATAACTGACCTGCAGAAAGTTTGCCGTTTTTCGAATGTATGTCATCTGTTTCCAGTGCAAGGCATTAAAAAAACCGAACAGCGCATCGCATGTCTCGTACAGTGGTAACGTATTTGTTTACCGGAAACTAACGGGAATATCCGACCTTGCTCGGTTTTGGGTTAATAATCAGTATCGAGTTTACATATGCTTACCGGATATTATGAAATCAAAATGTCATAAATTTTATCATATAAGCTTCTGCTTTAACGTGAGATTAATATATAAAGGTAACTAGTATTTTTGTTCAACCAAATCATTAGAAACAAGTCAAAAATTGCGAATTTAGTTTACCTATTTATTGAATTTATCCAAAGTTTTATCAGCAGGAAGTCGATTACGTTTGATACAACTTTTGCAGGTGCACGCTCATTAAAAACTGCTGAATTTAATATCGGAGGCAGTAAAAATCGAAATAATAATGTTTATTAATGTATCTGTTCAATTATGTTGTTTTGTTTCGGCATTTTACTGAATAATTACACGAAATGTATTTCTACTTTCGGTTTCGAAATTGGTAAAGACGGATAAAACCCGGGAAACGAACTTGTCGTCTAATGATAGATATTATTAAATGCGTCTTGGTTCATTTTTAGTTTAATGATTTAAATGTTTGAACATGATTTTTACATTTAATATTTATATTACAAGTTATAAATGATTTACCATAAATTCTTGTCTATCTCAGTTTATGTATCTCTCCATTCCTTTATACTCTAGATAACTACATTTTATTTATCTTGTTAAGAAATGATTAAGAAAGGGGTACGTAACGTTTGTATACTTTCTTAAAACTGATTCGTGTTTGTAACTGATTTTTAAATGACGAAGTAATTACATCCTATCAGGGATGAACGTTAATAACACAACATTGTTTTTGTTCACTCAGTTTTCATCTTTCTCATTGTTTTACAGCACAGTCATGAACCCGCACTTCTACCACTCACGACATTAACTGCATTAACACTTCTTTCCTTAATAAACAGTGAGAAAGATGTAGATAGTTTCTGTATATAATCTTGAAAAAGGCTTAATGTCAAAAATAGAGTGAAAAAAAACAATGTTGTGATTTTAAATGGCAAATATTCGATTTGATTCTGTACTATGTGTCTCAGATTAGAATGAATGAATGGATTATTATTTATCTATTGCGAACTAATACAGTCATTTTAATGGTAGCTGTAATATGTATTAAGTGATATGTGAAATGTGTAATTGCTGACAAGGTTCAACATTGATAACAAAGTTATTGGAATAAATTTTTTTCGATGTACAAAAATGAATATAGTATATACATCTTCATGTATATTTTGTAAATAGGTGACAGATATGTTCATAGTCTATTTCAAGTGCGAACGAACGATTCTACTCGTTTCTTAAAAACATGGTTTACATGTCTGACACGGCAAAAACAAAAAGCGGTGTTAATATTTGTTACGCAACTTTATAACCAATGTCATTTTCATAGCACTCTCGTGATTGTTTAATAAAAAATATCAAATAAAAAATTCAAGGGTATTTAACTTGTCAAGGAACAATTCAATTTGTTTAATTGTTAGATTGTAAACGATTCGTGACATGCTCGAATTGTAGAATGGCCGTTGCGCCACTTAAATATATGCTTGAGATGTAGAACATCTTACATGCTGAGTGACGGGTACGTAAATGACAATAGAGCAGGGGGAACTTGATACTATGAACAAGCTGAGACCTTTGATCGCGATGTCCAGTGTAGAGGTGCTAGACACAGGGTACTTAAAAGAACAAGGAACGATTCTTGAATGAAAGTTTTCTGTAAATAAAGCCAAAAAATGACGTTTTTCTGTGTTATCTTTTGGAAGCGACGATAAATTGATCAAAACACGCACAAAGCAAAAACATGCTGAAACCCTAATTATACCCTCTTCATTGTTCGACAACTCCCACTATGAATAGCAAAGTTTGCTTCCACAGCACCTGTAAGAAATGGAACGGAGTCGTATGTACATTACGTCCTGACGACAACGAGTGATTAAAGATGGTTGAAACTTTAACTTTATCTTTCCAGAATTCACCGTTCGCAATGGCGTCTAAACTTAAATCGCAGAGCGGCCATATTGCTGTTGCTGCAATGGATTTCGGGACGACTTACTCCGGCTACGCTTACTCGCTCATCCACGAATACGAAACCGATCCGACTAAAGTATTCGCGCACACCAAGTGGGTGGCCGGCTCCCAGCAGCTGATTTCTCTGAAAACGCCATCAATTCTACTTCTGAATCCCGACAAGACGTTCAAGTCGTTTGGTTATGAGGCAGAGAACGATTACGGTGACCTTGCTGCAGACGGCAAACACAAAGATTATTATTATTTCAGACGTTTCAAGATGCTGCTATACGAGAGTACAGTAAGACTTTTATTATCAGGTTCAACAGAAAATCCACAAAACGTTACCATAAATGAAGAATATCCTGCAGTTATGGGATTATTATCCAATCTATTATATTATGAACCGGGTCTGTCCGCGCACAACACGTGCATATTCGTAACAGGTTGTCAAACAATCCTGGGTATCTATTGTACTTAAACATTACAAATTGAACATGCAGTTGCCACCGCTATACATTTAGATTGTAAATGGGATAAGGCTGAACTGACAGTAGACATACGGACTGACAGACAGACAGATTTCGTTATTACATTTGCATATACAATATGGGAATTTTCTAACTATTTCTACGTCAGTCCAGTCAAACTCTTTAATTGCAAACAATGATTACATACTCCTCGCCAAGTTACAGATTCGGCGGATGTTTTTACCGAGTTGCAGTCAATTTATAAGACAAAAATAATAAGAGGAATGCATGATTATTGCATAATATGAATACACTTGAAGTTTTTCAGTAAACACATTAACTATATAGGGTGTGTTAAGTTTTGATAAATGTCATAAAGGAAACAGGAACAAATATACACGTTTGATGTTATAAGTGTTAAAATGGTTAACTTCGTTTCTTTTTAAAATTGCTACATTTTATACAGACGACGAATTTTGCTCTGCCATAAATTTTTTTAATTTAACTTAAATAATTTTCTTTTTTCATTTATTCAATTCAATTTAAAAGTATTATTGCTTTCTAATTTCGAAAAAAGTTCTTAGTTCGCAGCATCATTTTTGTAAGTATCGTATATTTATTGTTGTATTAAAAATTATTGTGTTTTTTCGACATTTACACTGTTCTACAAACTAAAAAAAAACTATATCTTACAATAATGTTTATGTATTAAACACCATAACAACTTTTAGCTATTAATACATATAACCAGAACGTGTTATACAAAAGAGTAATGTGATACGTTAACATATTACTATGATAGGCTTATTGCTTTTCTTTGTTTCTTGTTTCCGGTTGAACAAAAAGAAAGTTATTAATTGCTACATTTTTTCAGAGTTTAAAGCGTGATATGGTGATTGAAGATGATAAAAAGAAGAAGCTGAAAGCAATTCTTGTATTCAGTCATTCCATTAAATATTTGAAGGATCACATGCTATCCAGTCTACAAACAAAGTAAGTTTATCATTATCCACACCTTTGGTCTTATTGACCCGTTCAACAGTGGCCTTAACCCTTAAAACCGGGCTAATATATAACGTGTTATGTAACGAGACATTAACTCGGTGCCATAACCAAAAATATTATGTAACCTCGCATCACATTTAAGAAAGGTTTAAAACTAGTCCGTTAGAGAGAAATTAACCAATAATGTGTTAAGGAATACCGATCATAAATGTTGCTTAGAGCCTTTAAGTGTTTGTACTATTAACCTTCAAACTGAAAATGTATCATGGATATTAACAGAGCTTTTCAGCGAAAAGAATGATAATAACTACTGAAATATTTTTGTGTGTCTTTCAAATAACTTGGTTGAAACCTAATGTTGATTTTAACTGTATAGGTGTTCGGAGAATCCTAATGGAATTTAATTTAATTTAATTTGAATATTGTAAAGAACCATGAGCACGATCTTTCATTCGTGTTCTTGCTGACTGCTTCCTGGACTCTGGCCTCTGTAAGGTCATTTAGTACCCACCTTTTGCTTCAGAATGCTATTAGCTTCTTTTGTTGTATATGTTTATATGCTTCTGCATGCAAAATTGTCGAGTTGATGGGTGGGTTGGAGCTAATTTACCAAATCAACTATACTTGTTTGTCCATGTGAGAACCTGTTGAGGAAAATGCGAGGTTGTTAGAACCTAGAACCTAGTTAGAAGGCAAAGTTTGCCACTGCCCGTTCCATTCGATGAAATGGCCCTAAAGTTCCATGTTTCGTTTATTTATTGAATTTGATCATTTAATAAACCATGCTCTAGTTTCTTCTCTCATTTGTTTACTGTTTGGGTACGCTGTGTTTTTTAAGTGTGGCTATTCCTAGTATGCATGTTTCACTTGCTGATCAATTCACCCTTGTATAATGCAGGTTTCCGGAAATGAAAGAACGGGATATATGTTGGGTCCTCACAGTACCTGCAATCTGGAGTGATGGATCTAAACAGTTTATGAGAGAGGCCGCTCAACAGGTATGAATGTTCAAATCAGCTCAGTTTACAGCCTGAAGGATAAATAATTTAAATCAGTTTCATTTCAGTCTTGTATAACCTTTGAATCTATATTTCATATTTGACTGTGAAAGTTTCAAATTATTAACACATTTTAAACATACGATTGTCCTTTTTTCTTGAAGAGATTGTTTTATGAAACTCTACTGAAGTCTCTCTGAAGTAATTGTGCAGTAATGCTTTTACAGATTTTTAAATTGACTTATGACCATGGCCTGTAGGTATGATTATTCTTGGATGTAAATTTATTCTGTTGATGTAAGATTTATGTGAAAGCTGTTTTGCTCTGTAACAACCACGCCAAATCCCCAAAAGTTTTTCTCCCATTGAGGACTTATTGTTTTCTGTAGAGAATGCCCAGTAGCATACATTGTTGAATTGAAATGCGGATTTTCTTTAAAAAAATTTTTATTTCATTGATCGCATTTTTTACAAATTATTTAAAAAGTCAATAATGTTATCATTTCAAACTGGGTATTGTCTTATAAATGCACAGCATCTAGAAACTAATATTTACCCTGTCTTGATGTCTTTAGTTTACACATTAAGTTAAACGTATTAAAAAAGGGGCTTTGTAATGTTTTGGTGGGGGTCCCTACAATTCTATGAGGATATATGTATACACAATTTTTAATGTATTACCTCATAGTTTGAAGACACACGCTTCTAACTCTGTTTTTACCACTAAGTTACACCGAAAAACTCAGTTTAGATAACTTCACAAACGTCTATGTATGTGTTTTCAATGCATATTTTCAGGCTGGAATTAAATCAGATAGTTTGATAATCGCCCTTGAACCGGAAGCAGCATCGTTATTCTGTATGCATCTTCCGGTAGACAAGATGTCTGTTGAGGGAAAAGTAGATGCTTCTTCTGCTCAGATCTCACCATTTCAACCTGGAACCAAATATATGGTTGTCGATGTTGGAGGTAAAGTCCTTTTCAGTACTCATTAAGTATTCGATTGACAATGAAATCTTTGTGTATTAAATATTGGGTGTTGATTGATAGACATGTTTATATTTTTTTACATCTCTTAAAATCCCAACTGAATATGATGTTGATATAATTGTTTTCAGTTTGGATGCATCAGTTATAAATCTATTATTAGCAAAGACACAAAAGCAATGCACATTTTTAAATGCAAACACATATTATATGTGATAATGGGATCTATCTGTCAACAGAATAAGCGCATGGCTGTAATAAAATGCCGTCATTCTAAAATCCTCATAAACGAATGACATCACTTTTTCATTATAAGGTGGTACAGTAGATATAACCATCCACCAAGTTATCGACAAAGATAAGCTAAAAGAGATAGATTTCGCCAGTGGAGGGGCCTGGGGCGGTACAATGGTCGACGAAGCGTTCAAAGACTTCCTGATTCGGCTTGTAGGTAGGTACATGTTATAATGTTTCCATGATTTACGCCATATATTCTCTTTCAGAGGCGAAAGACTACAGTGAGTGTACGGTAGTTGTGCTGAGGACGGTATAGTGTATGTTAAGCATGTTAAAGAAACAGTAGAAGTATTTGCAGAATTATTGGCTAGGATAATAGTAAAATACTGTAGTCTGCTATACCATTATGAATCAGTCGTTTACAGAGACCTCCAAACATACACATGTATAAGACAAATGTCGAAAAATAAAACGTTAAACAAATACATTTGATCTATATGATGTGATGTTTTTAAAACTTTTAATACTCAGTTTTTGAATTTATGGCCAGTTGATAATTGAAGTACATAAGCATTTCTCAATTACTTCTAATTGCAATTATGATTTTTTCTTTCAAACTAAAAACATATCATCAGAAGTTCCTGTTAAAACAGTTCATTTTTATGATATGTCGTCATCTTTTACAGCACACTTATGGCCCTCCGATTGTTAATAAAATTCGTTTTAATTTGGTTTTCTGAAAAACGTCAAAATAGTCAAATATGCATATCAGGAAATGCCAAACTCGGAAATCACAGCCTCACCTAGCAGCCAATATGTTCAGAGGAAAAGAGAGCACGAACATGTGTAATGCCAACAAGTGATTTCAACCAAAATTCACACAAGTAATTACCACATTTAGGCAGTTTTTTGTACCAAGAAAAGACAACAAAGCACTCTGAACTGAGTGTCACCGCTAAAATCTGTCTGTACTTCTGTGATTTTCTGCAAACAAGTGCTATTTCTGATACAGATGATGCAACCACTGCAAAATATTTTACCAAGCTTAAAATATCCCATAAATCGTCTCATAAGTGCAATAAGAGTATATCTCCTTCATATGTCAATGATACTTATATCTTTTTGGGATCAGGTGCTCGTGGGGAAAGTGTTGCTTGGTCGTAGCCTCTCTTCCTCACCAACTTATGAATGAAAAAAACGCTTTTATAAATGCCGTTGGATACTACTCTGTCCAACATATATTTGCTTTTAATTCTCATTCCTTCGTGTGGCGATTCCTGATATGCATATTTCACTTTTTTGGAATATAAATTTAAAAGGAAGTGTCTCCTCGACCGGTTGCCGGTCGAGGAGAATATACACGTAGGACTGTCTCCTCGACCGGCTCCGGTCTAGGAGAATATACAGGTAGGACTGTCTCCTCGACCGGTTCAAGAATAAATAATTGATAATAAATTGTGTTAAACCTGAACATCGGACGCAAAAATGGGGAAGTTTGGTAAAAATGTTTGTTTCTTTTATGTAAAAATGCTTTCAAATGTGAAATAATAATGGAAGTAATAGTAGCACCATTTGCTTGCCCTCTGATGTTTCGACAATTAAAACCTGTAAAACTATCAATATTAATTGATCTACTCAGTTTGCAGTTAAATATGTCACAGCAGCTTTGTTAAATGCCGCCGTTCACAGGGTTGGTAATTAGCGTATTGTTTGTTGTTACTCAAATACAACAGATATGTCTCTATCATTTAGTCCTTATTAAAATTATAGAACAGTTTTATATTATCACAATTATTCTGTGTTGATTCTAGATTGGAGTCGTATTTTTAAGTGGAATAATAAACATGGATGTCGGAATATGTTATTTGTGCTAAAGTTTTTCCCCAGAATTTTCATTCAACAGTTTCGAAATGTCTATCAAATTTCAAATTGGAGAAACTTTTCCGGATTATGATAGTTTGAAAGTAAAAATTGTTAAATACCAAAAACAAGACAATATGCAGTTGTACAAAAGAGATTCAAGATCAGTTGCTGCAGCCAAAGCGCGGGCACCAAAGAAAAACGTTAATGAGGAAATTAAGTTTAGCGAATTAACTTTCAGTTGTATTAACGGCGATGTAAAACAAAACAAATGAGGTACTTATAAAATTTTGTTGTATGCGGGGACCACTCATGACTATTAAAATGCTCGATTGCAAGCCGAAATTATATTAAAGGTTTGCACTATATAAAACAATCAAAACACGTAAATTGCCGGGAAATAAGTCGTTTTAGGTATCAAAACTGTTTTGTATTCATGTGTCACATTTTTTGTTTCTTGAATGAAGTTTAAGTGTTATACTCACATATTTATGTCACGTGTTCATCCTTTTCTCGAAATAAAAGATTTTCATTAAAGTTTGATGCATTGTTAAACATGTCTTATAAGAACATTCAAGAGACAACTCAAAAGTGGTCTTTGAAGACATGTTGTCTTTGTTTACAGGTAAATTTGTGCTTAAAATCAGTCAGTGGTATAAATACAGTTCAACCTACACTGACAACCAACTGAAATTTAAGACAACATGTGGATAAAGACCCTTTGTATTTGTGCCACCGACTGATTTAAAGAACATATTCACCTGTGAATGAAGACTACGTGCTTATAATGACCACTTTTTATTTCCACTTTTGGAGTAATGCGCTAATAATCCAGATGTATGTTGAGGCATTTTGTGACAGACGGTTGTAAAAAAGATTTTTAGCGAACATCTAGTGCAAGCAAACGGACGCTAAAATATGATTAAAATGACTGAGGATTTCTCGCTCACAATCATTTTGTGTCACTTACAGTAAAGGCTGTAGTTAGTTGGAAGATATTTGAATATAAGTTTTGACATAATGAAACAATGTGTCAGCCTAAAGTCACTTCCTGCGGGGATGTGTGAAATCAGCCTGAGTAATCGTGCATATACATGTTGCTGTCAAAAAGTATGTGTATTGAGAAAAAAAAAAGTTTTACAACGGTAAAAGTGAAAATAAGCGAAAACTTTTTATTTTTTATTTCATTTAAAAATAACTTGTAAGTTATCATAAAATTATCTAATGGGAGTTCTTAAATGTGATTTTTTTGTCATTCTTTATTAACCTTTACGGACTAAGCTAACGCCGCAATCCAAATGTTTAACTGAGAAAACTGATAAAGTAACATAAAACAAAATTAGTATGATGTAGTTTTGTATATTTAACACATAAAGTAACTGAATATTGAAAGTTTGTTTATTTCAAAAACATTATAAAACGCGATAAAATTATCGATTGTACGGAAGTACCCACTTCCGTTGTTTAGACCGGAGCCGGTCGAGGAGACAGTCCTACGTGTATATTCTTCTCGACCGGCAGCCGGTCGACCGGGCCCGGCCGAGGAGACACTTCGAGGAGTCACGAATGTACCACCCTAAAATATACATATATACACTGTGTAGCATTGAGTTCCGCCGAGCCTGGCTCTGTGCGGCGTAAACAGTAAAATGCATTAACATTTCTGCTGATAAACAGACTCAATCAAATCGAGCATGCAATATTTTTATATGTTCAGTGGCGTTCAAAGTTCCCTGTTTCTGACTATTGGGCAAAATTGAAAAAATTGAAACGCGAGTGTTCCTTCCACTACCTTGTCCTACACACCTGAATTTCTTGTTGATTTTAATTTTTAATGAAGCAAATGCCTTGTTGCCTTGTAATCCCACTTTGCTTCCATCCCTTACAATATTAGTTTAAATCAATTCAAAAATGCATTAGGAATGTCAGTTTGTATTCCCCCGCCAAAGGCGAGGGGATGTTAGAATGCCCTTCGTCCGTGCGTCCATGCGTCCGTCCGTCCGTCCGAAACAATTTTGTCCGGAGCATAAGTCCAAAACTACTGGAGGGATTTTATTCAAACTTCATACAATGACAGAACTCATTGGTAGGTAGTGCAGTGTGCAAGAACAATAACTCTACCTTGCCTATTTTTAGAGTTATTCCCCTTTATCATATTTACTTGATATATTCTTTCCAGAGCATAAGTCCAAAACTACTGGAGGGATTTTATTCAAACTTCATACACTGACAGAGCACATTAGTAGGAAGTGCAGTGTGCAAGAACAATAACTCTATCTTGCCTATTTTAAGAGTTATTCCCCTTTATCATATTTACTTGATAAATTTTGTCCGGAGCATAAGTCCAAAACTACTGGAGGGATTTTATTCAAACTTCATACACTGACAGAGCTCATTGGTAGGTAGTGCAGTGTGCAAGAACAATAACTCTACCTTGCCTATTTTTTAGAGTTATTCCCCTTTATCATATTTACTTGATAAATTTTGTCCGGAGCATAAGTCCAAAACTACTGGAGGGATTTTATTCAAACTTCATACACTGACAGAGCACATTGGTAGGTAGTGCAGAGTGCAAGAACAATAACTCTACCTTGCCTATTTTAAGATTTATTCCTCTTTATCATATTTACTTGATATATTCTTTCCGGAGCACAACTCCAAAACTATTTGAGGGCAATCAAACTTCATACACTGACAGAGCACATTGGTATGTAGTGCAGTGTGCAAGTGCAATAACTCTACCTTGCCTTTTATAGAGTTATTCCCCTTTATCACATTTACTTGATACATTTTTTCCAGAGCATAACTCCAAAACTACTTGAGGGATTTTATTCAAACTTCATACACTGACAGAGCACATTGTAGGTAGTGCAGTGTGCAAGTCCAAAAAATCTACCTTGCCTTTTTTAGAGTTATTCCTCTTTATCAGAATTACTTAATAAATTTTGTCCGGAGCATAACTCAAAAACTACTTGAGGGATTTTATTTAAATTTCATATACTGACAGAGCACAGTAGGTAGTGCAGTGTGCAAGTCCAATAACTCTACCTTGCCTATTTTTAGAGTTATTCCCCTTTATCAGATTTACTTGATAAATTTTGTTTAAAAATTATAACTCCAAATTTAAAAGGATTTCCTCTCCAGGTAAATTATACGAAAGTACAACCTTCAGGTTACTTTTTCCGGCGGGGGGGATTTAACCATGTGTAACATGGCTCTTGTTGTTCAGTGCTATTGTCCAACTCGATATTTGACTGATTAAGAAATGTCCGAAACGTCAATGTTCCTGTTGTATTAATTGAATGATCGAGTTTTTGTGTCGCCTGCGATAGCAGGTAGACACATAGGGATGCTATTGTCCGGCGGCGTCGTCGTCCGGTAGACCCCCAACTTTAATCTGAAACTTAATGTTGCCTATAACTTTAAAAGTACTTGTCATATTCACTTCATACTTGGAATATATCATCAGCATGAACAATGCCATCTGTCACGACAAGAATGATAACTCCAGTTTCAATATTTTTTGAGTTATGGCCCTTTCAAATGCAACTTTAATCTGAAACTTAATGTTGCCTAAAACTTTGAAAGTACTTGTCCTACTCACTTCATACTTGGAATATATCATCAGCATGAACAATGCCATTTATGACGACAAGAATGATAACTCCAGTTTCAATATTTTTTGAGTTATGGCCCTTTCAAATGCAACTTTAATCTGAAACTTAATGTTGCCTATAACTTTGAAAGTACTTGTCCTATTCACTTAATACTTGTAATATATCATCAGCATGAACAATGCCATCTGTGACGACATAAATGATAACTCCAGTTTCAATATTTTTGAGTTATGCCCCTTTTAAATGCAACTTTAATCTGAAACTTAATGTTGCCTATAACTTTGAAAGTACTTGTCCTATTCACTTCATACTTGGAATATATCATCAGCATGAACAATGCCATCTGTCACGACAAGAATGATAACTCCAGTTTCAATATTTTTGAGTTATGCTCCTTTTAAATGCAACTTTAATCTGAAACTAAATGTTGCCTTTAACTTTGAAAGTATTTGTCCTATTCACTTCATACTTGGTATATATCATCAGTATGAACAATGCCATCTGTGACAACAAGAATGATAACTCCAGTTTCAATATTTTTGAGTTATGCCCCTTTCAAATGCAACTTTAATCTGAAACTTAATGTTGCCTATAACTTTGAAAGTACTTGTCCTATTCACTTCACACTTGGAATATATTATCAGCATGAACAATGCCATCTGTGACAACAAGAATGATAAATCCAGTTTCAATATTTTTTTAGTTATGGCCCTTTCAAATGCAACTTTAATCTGAAACTTAATGTTGCCTATAACTTTGAAAGTACTTGTCCTATTCACTTAATACTTGTAATATATCATCAGCATGAACAATGCCATCTGTGACGACATAAATGATAACTCCAGTTTCAATATTTTTGAGTTATGCCCCTTTTAAATGCAACTTTAATCTGAAACTTAATGTTGCCTATAACTTTGAAAGTACTTGTCCTATTCACTTCATACTTGGAATATATCATCAGCATGAACAATGCCATCTGTCACGACAAGAATGATAACTCCAGTTTCAATATTTTTGAGTTATGCTCCTTTTAAATGCAACTTTAATCTGAAACTAAATGTTGCCTTTAACTTTGAAAGTATTTGTCCTATTCACTTCATACTTGGTATATATCATCAGTATGAACAATGCCATCTGTGACAACAAGAATGATAACTCCAGTTTCAATATTTTTGAGTTATGCCCCTTTCAAATGCAACTTTAATCTGAAACTTAATGTTGCCTATAACTTTGAAAGTACTTGTCCTATTCACTTCACACTTGGAATATATTATCAGCATGAACAATGCCATCTGTGACAACAAGAATGATAAATCCAGTTTCAATATTTTTTTAGTTATGCCCCGTTTAAATGCAACTTTAATCTGAAACTTAATGTTGACTTAACTTTGAAAGTACTTGTCCTATTCACTTCATACTTGGAATATCATCATCAGCATGAACAATGCCATCTGTGATGACAAGAATGATAACTCTAGTTTCAATATTTTGGAGTTATGCCCCTTTCAAATGCAACTTTAACATGAAACTTAATGTTGTCTATAACTTTGAAAGTACTTGTCCTATTCACTTCATACTTGGAATACATTATCAGCATGATCAACAACATTGGTAACAAAAAGAATCATAACTCCTGTTTGATTATATTTTGAGTTATGCCCCTTTCAAATGCAACTTTAACATGAAACTTAATGTTGACTTTAGCTTTGAAAATTCACTTGATATTCGAAATAAATCATCTTCATGAACAGCGTCATTATGAAGAACAAAAATGATAACTCCTATTTTATGAGTTGTGTCCCTTTTATACACAACTTTAACATGAAACTTAATCTTTCCTATAACTTTTAAAGTACATGTCCTATTCACTCTCCGAATATATCATCTCCATGAACAACAACAACATCGGTTACAACAAGAATCATAACTCCTGTTTGACTTTTTTTTCAAATGCAACTTTCACATGAAACTTAATGTTGCATATAATTTGAAAGTACTTGCCCTATTCATTGAATACTTGGATTGTATCATCAACATGAAGAGAGCCTTAGACAACTACACAAATTATAACTCCTGTTTGAATATTTTATGAGTTATGTCCCTTTCAAATGCAACTTTAACATGAAACTAAGTGTTGCCTGTAAAATGGAAAGTACTTGTTCAATTCACTTAATACTTTGAAAATTCATCTGCGTGCACAAACCAATTTCTGAAGATGATAACTCGGGTTTCACCATTATTATAGTTATTCCCCTTTTAAATGTAATTTAGATGACACATGTGTTCTGTTGTGTAGTATTGAAATCAACTTAAATAAAATATTTTTATTATATATGATTAAACATAGGCCCACATTTCAACTTTTTCCATGCAGGCGACACATGTGTTCCGCGGAACACAACATTCTAGTTACTTTCTCTGGTTAATATGTTAATTCCAGAATGAAATGATCTTTCAGTATTGGACAAGAAGTTGGGGATGTTTTTGTCACTGTGTTGTAGTTTGTGTTGTGTTTTTTATCGTTATTGTTTTAAAAAAAAGGAAACAGTGTGACTTTTTTCAATGACATATTATGTGGTACTAAATGGATAAGACTTTCTGATACTGATTGATTGGTTTCTATCAGTGCGTCACCATAGGCACAAAACAAACTCAGTTGATCACTAAGAGATATGGACTAATTTTCAGGCAAGAACGTGTATGACAAGTTTGTCGACGAGTGTAAAGAAGACTTAGTGCACCTGTACCGAGAGTTTGAGACGAAGAAAAGGAACATTACCATAGACAAAGATGGCAAGGAGACCATGAAGATACCTATAGCACTAGTAGAGACGTATGAAGAAGTATACAATAAAAAATTAAAAGATGTGGTTGCTACTATGAAAGAGTTTAAAGACAAAGTAACTGTTACAGGCGATAAGCTGAGAGTTGATGCAGCCATCATGAGGTCTTGGTTTGATGTGTCAACAAGGAAGACTGTAGAACATGTTAAGAAGTTGTTTAGACAAAAGAATGCAAAGGATGTTAATACAATTCTCCTTGTAGGAGGTTTTTCCGAGTCCCCCATGCTTCAAGACGCCATGAGGAAGAACTTTAAGGACAAGAGGCTGATCATACCAGAGGACGCAGGCTTAGTGGTTCTAAAGGGAGCTGTGATATTTGGCCATAATCCGGTTACCATTGTGTCTAGGATAGCAAAGTTTTCCTATGGCGTGCGTGTCTATCGCGACTTTATACCAGGTTCGCACCCTGACGACAAGAAATTGAAAGTAGGAGATAAGTGGAAGTGCAAAGACGTATTTGCATGTCATGTGAAGAAAGGTCAGGAACTTGTTGTTGGCGAAGCTCAGACAAATCAACGGTACACACCACTAGAGGCTGACCAGATGTCCCTGATCTTCGACGTATATACCTCTCCAGAGGAAGACCCGCAGTACGTCACTGACCCAGGGTGTCTTAATGTGGGCCAACTAGAAGTTGAGGTCCCGGACCTCTCCGGTGGGAAAGAGCGGGGTGTCTGGGTTCAGATGATCTTTGGTGGGACGGAAGTAGTTGTAGAAGCCAAAGAAGAGAAATCGGGAAAAATTACGAAAGCAAGCTTTGATTTCTTGCAAGATACAAATCAGTACAGTGATGAAGCATAATCAACTTTAAAACAATCCTAAATGTAATAACGGAAGATTTAAAACATCACTTTTGTCCATAGGTTTATGTAAAGTTGTTGGCAGCAAAATTTATATCAGTGCATGTTGTTGGCAATGATAAATAGGATGACAAGGGGATGCAAACATGATCCTTTGGTAAAGTAATTCTCAAACGTTAAAGGTGTTTTACATAGAATTCAATTTTCATTTCCAACACAGATTCAAATAACTGGTCATTCTGATTCCGGAAATAGATCAGTTATGCAGTATCAGGTTTCTTTTCTTTGTTTAGGAAACGTCACACATAAATATCGATTTTTTCTTTATTTCATTTCTGAAATTTTAGCCAGTTTGAGCTATTTGCAATGTTTGTCCCTCTTAATATCTTTCTGAAAAATAAGTCGCGACAGTTTTTGGATGATCTTGTTAATGGATATGTGAGCTTCTTGTATTGAGGAAATGTTACAAAATACTTTTGCAGATATTTAAGTATTGCTTCTATGTTTAATGAAATGTTTAGTGTTGAAAGTTTTCTTTTTTAGTATTCTGATTCATATTAGAATTACACATTTTTTGGCAAGTACCAAAGTGAAAAGGTAACAACCTGACAACCTGACAACTGAGCCATTACTGGCAAGGTTTTATAATTGGTATGATTAGAGTTTCATTTTTTTGTTTTTCTTGAATTAAATGAATTGACATTGCCTTTATAAGGTGGTGTATGTTTCTTTTAACCAGTTAGGAATAATTTCTGTGTGTTTAGAGTTTTATTAAAGACATTAAATACTTATTACTTTACCTATTTTGAATGTTATTATCAAAATTGTAATACAGTCATTGATAATACACGCATCGAGAAAAATACCTGTATTAATTAAGAAATACACAATGGGTAATTGCAGACCATGACAATGAGAACCAAATAGTTGTGGTGCTTTTGGAATGATTTTCCTAAACCATCATATCACAATAATATTTACTAATTTGAAATGAATATGTATAAATCATAATCACTTAATGATTGCATAAATATTTTATAGCGTTAATATAATAAGATTCAAATCCGGCGAGAGATTCGGTGCAGAGAGAATACCCAATTTACTGCTAGATGTCGATTCAATTTTATGTTTCTATATTCAGTGTTTGTATCGAGCAAATACATTTCTCACTGCCGACAATGAATTCAGTCTCATTTTGGTTTTCGTTGTTTGTGTAAATCGGATGCCCATTTTCTAAGGAGCAATTTATAGACTAACAGAGCTGATTCGATTCGAAAAGGGTATTTGCTGTTTGTGCACAGCGGATACCAAAATCACTGCTGGTAGTAAATTTGAATCGAGAAAAAAGTGAATATGCATATCATGGAATGGCAACAGCCAGAAGACATAGCCTCCTCACACAGCTAAACGAATAGAGAGGAAAAGAGAGTATGTGTCTATAAAAACGACAAATTTCAAAACAGACACCACAAACAAAAACAAAATGACAACACGAGGGGTTACCGACTGGGAATCGATCGTGGTAAATTTTGTCTCGGGGTGGGGATGGCTAAACAAGTCTAGATCATCTAGACGTTCTGTCATCGATCAGTGTCACACTGCTCTGACGTCGCTATATAAAAAGTCTGACTGACAGGTGGCGCTTTTGTATGGAAAAAAAATCCCAAATCAAAAATGAAATAAGTTAACAGTGTTTTAACCATATTTCTTCCACACTGGGCAAAGTGAAATTTGGGTAATAATATCGAGCTACAAAATCGGGTATATGGTGTATGAAACAAAGGACGTTTAAGTACTTGCCTACCCCATTTTACATGAATGCAAATATATGGTACGCCTTTGCTGCCTCTTCGTGATAATGGTTTTAGACTGTCACGTTATATGCTATGGCAATTGACATCGTACTGTGATTGATACAAAAGGGAAGAATATCAAAATCTCTCTAACGGAAAAAATGCAGTTCCATCAAACTTTGCATAAATAAAACTTATTGTTGTATGTTTATTTTTATACGTTAAGAAAAGTTAGAACAGTAAAGAAAAACAGTTTGACCTAAAAAATCCCTGCATCCCAACACAAAAACAAGCAAGACTAAACATCAATCTAAATGCATTTCTGGGAAATGAGTTACTTACAACAATATCTAACATCATCTTGTCCAGCACATGTATACAGAAAGAGATATTTGTCAAAGTGTGTGTAAAAATTCCATAATTTTCTATTTGCATACATTCACAAAAACTAAGCAACACAAAACATTATTTTAAATTCCCACATAAGTGTAATGATACTGACAAGAAATTGTTGTGTACTTTGTAAAAAAAACTTTCAACTAAGAAAAGAGAAATCAGGGTTAATGCAAATAGAGGTTTATGAAATTTTAGATCACGTTATTTTTCTTTAATGTTCTAACGTGTCTTATCATAAGCAAAATGAAGATACATAAGTAACATTCATTCATGCAAAGTTGCATTGAGCGGCATTTTGCTGTTATTGAGAATTTGATAATTTTCTTTTTTATCCATGAACGTGCAAGGAGAAATGTAATGGACCCTTTATGCATATTTTGGAATAAATTAGAGAATAAAAGTTTCTTTTTTTGTTTAGGCTTGTTAAATAATCTTTACGCATTTAAAGTGTTTTACAAATACAGTAGATGAATATATTCAGTGGTGCCAAATAAAATCTGAAGTGTATTTTATTTTATTCTTTTTAATGCAGATCTTAATTGGGTAAATGTTCATTATTCTTCATCCAGTAATTTGAAAGAGTATACCAGTAAATGAATAGATCAGTGCCCAAGGTTATAAAGCTGAGCATGGAAACCAGTCTCAAATCTCAAGCTTCTGATTGGCTGAAATGGCGACTGGTCGCCATTTCAGCCAATCAGTGCTTGAGATTTGAGACTGGTTTCCAAACTCAGTTTTATAACCTTCAGCCTTGGCCGTTTAAAACAGCTCAAAACCTGCGTAGGCAAGTTTGAGAAGAATATTTAAAGCTGTGGTTTACGATCAATTTGCACGTACATCGCGTACGGAGAATACATTTATTCTAGCGGTATGTGTTTATATTTATTGTGAAGATATTTTTCATGTTTTTAGAAGTCTTTTTTACAAAAAAAAGAAATAAAAAATCTTTAGTATACAATAACGTTAATTTTGATAGTGTATCTTATGTGAATTATTGTTTAGTCGCTAGTCTTTCCTCATAGACGCCTCGATCCCAAGAAAATCAAAACACAATTACAAAGATTATTTCAGGCGAGTACTGCTTAAAAGTGGAAACTGGTTATATATACGGTAACTGGCGTAAATATTCCGAGACTTCCGGTATACTAGACTTAGACTCGGCGTTTGAGAGGAATATTCCATAACTGCATTAACGACCATTGTTTGCAAGCAGTGGCGATGGGCATCACTCTTTGTAGTGTTGTAGTGACCGGTTGATGTGAATTGTTTTTATTTCGTGCACTCGAGTACTGGAGGTTCGAACCCGACATTACTGAGACAATGACTTGTTCACAGACATACAACAGACCTATTTACACATCTTACTTATGTGCACAACGAAACACACTTACATGGTGGAATAAGGCAGCGAAATTTTATTTAAAAATAGAAAGTCGGTCAAACATGGTACATATAAAACATATATATCGTGAATCTTTACTCAATTCCAAAAAAAGTTTGTTTTCGGTTAATTTTCCATGAATGCCTAAATGTTTTGTATCAAAATTGAGATTTGATCTTTCAAATTCTGAAGTAAAACTTTCTAGATCTAATCTTTATTTTGATACCAAATATTTATGCAGTAAGAACAGCAGTTAATAAAAAAAATCACCCCCCAAAAAGAGTACGCTTTTGGAATTGAGTATAGAAGGTACTGCAGAGACGGTAATTGGTGTTAATTCGCTGTTGACAATCAATGTGCTATGCCTAAATGCACATTCTGTGAGTTGAAAAGTATGAAAATGTTTATAACATAGGGAGTTCGCCAACGAGATACCTCCGTTTAAATGACGAAAAATATCAGATAAGTTCTTGGTGCGCTTAGATATGTAGTTGTTATCGTTTTTTCTAAAAGCCCCAGCCCAAAACTTAAGTAAGAATATACTATTGAAAAATCATATTTGTCCATATAGACTAGAATATATAAACTCTCTAACAGAACACAAAAGGTCCGATCGAATTCTTTCTTTTAGACGGGATTTTCAATGATATTGTTAAATTTTAGTTAACGAACTTTTAAGAAGCTAAATATAATAGAGCTATATTTAGCACCGACAAAGAGACCACTACATGCGCGATCTCGATTTCTGTGACGTTTCGGAAATCCTACTTTCGCTTTTAGTCGCGCGGACCATATTTATTTTAGTAAATTAAAATTTTATTAGCCCGAACTAATGCTGCAAATTTGTTCCTATAGTTCCAAATACATGTAATATTTCATACGAGAGCGGGTTAAATTGAAGTAATGCCGCTTTAAGGAATAAAACATATACAAAAATATGAGCATATTCAGGAAATGTATTTATGCGAAACTAGATATATACTTACCAACTTTTATAAACATACACCTTCGTACTGGGGTATTATTGGCTTGATAGTTGAGCTATTGCTCTAAAACTGTCAATTCAACATGTCATTAATACTAACTGATTTATTAGTTAACATTATTCAAAATGACAGAGAACTGACTGCTCACAATCATATAAAATACTGGCACCCAACAGAATACAAATTCACAACAGCAGTCAATAACGCGTATGACCACTTTCATCTCATTGAGGGTAATAGTTCTGAATGACTCCTTAGCAACCCTAGCCCATTTCGTACGCGCCTTACAAGTTCAAAACACACACAGAATTTCAATTGCTTTTAGATGTGTAGGAAAACTGGAAAAATGGCTTGTCGCTGATACTCCTCACAATCTAAGTTCCCTTGGATTAAAACTAGGGATGGCAACGAGTAGTCAAATTGGAACTCCAGTACTCGGATGATCTTCCGATCGAGTATTCGAGTACTCGAACGATTTCCGATTTTGATAGAGATAGTTCCGTTCGTGTAATATCAGCTTCAACCTACTCTATATTTATACCATTTATCTCATATTAATAAAGATACAAAACTTTAAAGCCTCTAGATTATTTCTATATGAAAATTGTATGCCTATGTTTGATGATATAAATGCTATTAAACTTCGAAAGGGTATCAGATAATATGGATCATATCTTTTATTTGTGTTTTGTTATTTTATATTTTTATAATAAATCAACAAATTGTATCAATGTTATAACACAGTCATGCGTACATGTACATATACGGTGGTCAGAATAATATTATGTCGTGAAAAAATCAAATAAATTAATCGAACTAAACTAAAACCATAACTGCAGTGAACAAAACGATAACATACAATGTATTAAAGCATGAAATATAGTAAATGCGTATTCATTATCAAACTTGTAAGTAACAAAGACCTATATTATACATTTTATATTTATATATATAGGTCTCTGTAAGTAACTCCACGCAGACAACTTTGCGGGAGGCATTTTGCTGATGTAATACAGGTATTTATTTCGTTGTTTACTTAAAGTTATCCAAGGTCTATATTTTACCCTTACAAATGATAAAAATAACATTTGAGATCGATTATTAATGAAAAACTAGGCATAATCTAAGAATACATGTATTACGAATTCTTTCCCGTTTGTCCAATAAATAAAAATGAAATATGTATAAAGTTAAAAAAAACTGGCAGTTTTTTAACTCGCGGATATACCGCGAGAGCGTCTGCTTCAATATTTGTTTTGCAAAAATCTTATTTTAAACCATAATTTGATACATACCATGTGGTCAAATTAGTTTAAATTAAGATGTGTAAGCTTTCATGGCAAAAAGATGGATTTTAATTTTTTTGTTCAGATGCGCCAGATATATCTTTAAAGAATGTGATACTAAACATTACCATCGTTTTACTGTATCTTTTTATTTTCATTAATATTCATAGATTATAATAAAAAAATAGAAATTATCATCACATACACGTGAACCAATCAATGTCTATATTGGGCGGTCCTGATTTTCTGTATGCAGCGCCACCTATCTAATTGTCACACAATACATTTATGCGAAATGGGTACACAGGTAATTGGCAAACAATAGATCTTATTAGCGCTATGAAAACATTGCTAATTGACATTATTGACATGTGCCAGTTGGGACCCTTATTTGGCAGTTTGTTATTTCACAACAATGCCACTTCAACTTCAAAGCGTAAAATTCGTCACCTGTGGCGATTAAGTGCATCGCGCATAGTGTCTAATGGCCACCGTGCCATATATCGAACAACAAACGGATTTCATTTTTTCACATTTTTTCCCCGAATAAGATAACTTGGATAAAAAACTGAAATATAAAAGTCGGCTACAAATTTGTTTAGGTTGAAGAATATTTAAGTAAATTATATGTCTCATATAACCAATACAATAAATGTGTTTGAACTTTTTTATTCGCATTTGTAAAATAAAGGTATTGCTTCGTTTTATGGAACGGCATTGTTCGTTTGAGAGATTTTTTTCCTTTTTTTTCTATTAGAAAGCAATGACGAACAGAGCAACCTTCCACAAAATGTTATCATTTTAATCAAAAATCGTGCATGTATAATGTATTTGTATGTTACACTTTTCTTGTTAATTTAAAAACGATACTTATAAATACATTCTAAAATATTAAATGTTCAATATTACTTCATTTTTATCTTTGTCCTTTCCTTTCTTTTTCTCTTTCTATTTTTTTCTCTTTGTTGTGCTCTTCTACCGACAACTGTACTGCTTTAATAATGTCTTTTTGGCTTCTCCGTTTTGGGTTTTTAAACCAGTCAGTTGCGTTTTGTTCAACTTTTTTCAACCCAAGAGCTTTTACTGCAGACTGTGCCGCTGTCTCGGCACGATTCATTTCGATGGCTTCAAATTTAGCAACAAACTTTGTGTTTTTACGCTTTTCTTCTCGTTGTATAGCTTTCAGCCTTGTTTCGGGATTTCGAGAACACCCAATCTTATACTCTTTGTCGTCCTTTAAGATGTACACATTGCCTTCGCCGGACCGACGTCCTGCTCCATATCCTAATATTTCCGCCATCGAAGTAAAAATGTTTACTTATTAGACTAGATTCTGAAAGTCCAAAAGGGCCCAAAAATGAGTTGAGGTAGGGCCGACAAGATATACTTTTTATTTTGGTACCAAATTAAAGCCTATTATATGGCCAAACAATCTGGACTGGCCTGCAAAGAAAATTTTATTGCGAATCATCGGAAAATAAGGGGAGATAACTTATGTCTAATCATACAAAAAATCAACAAAAAACCGATTAACTCAATGATATGACATATAATATAAAGATTTTTTTCTGTCTTCATTGAAACTTTGTCAAATAAGTTGCAAGATGCAATTTAAAGTCCAAGGTGAACAACTTATGTATATAATGTGTGAAAAACAAGAGTTATTCCCCTTAATTTTATTGAAAGATAATGTAAATCACTTGTGTCCCATTTTCGTTTGCTAGAAAGCGATATTTCTAGTGATTTTTTAAATTAGAGAAAGGAATTATGGCACAAATTCTCTGAAAAAGCTTGTTAAACACCAATAACTATTCAGGTAAGATTATATACATTTAATTTCATACTTAAGAGCAAGCCATTTATTACAAGCCAGTTTGACAAACAGGACGTATTACAGACTCATCGGTGGCAGGAAACGTCCACAAAATGTTATCAACTCTCTTATGGCAATAATACTTATTTGGTATTCGCCAAACTTGGTTTGAGTGATTACGACACTAATATATTTAATAACCCGTCAGATCACTACAGTCAGACTGGAGTTATTGCCCTTTAATTACTAATTTGGACCAAATTAGTAATTAAACGGCAATAACTCTATAGTAACTGAACTAATCTGACGGGTTAACTCCTCCACATTTTAACTCGACAATCTTCAACAAATTGCTTAGAATGTTTAAGGTAAACATATCCATTTCAGTAACTTGCAGATAGCTTTGATAGATAGTGTCCACTTATGGCTGTTTTAACAGAATTAGGACTGCTCAAGGTCCCAGTTTGTCAGAATGCTGTGGGCATAATATGTCTGCTAATATCTAAACAAGATATTCTAGATTGCAGCAATGGCGTTGGATTCATTGATATTTCATTGTCATTTTTGAAATCAAATAAGCAGTGGTTGCTTTCTTAATTAAAATGACAATCTTCATCAAACTTAGTGAGAATATGTATGTACATAATATCTTAGACAAGTTTGAAAGCCAGTCAGATTGCTCTTGTCACTCTTGAGTTATGCCCTTCAAGTGGAAATATTTAACAAGTTACATCTATACCAAACAATACCTATATTCACTAAAATTCGTCCGACTGTTTAAGGGGACAATAAATAGATCTCAGCTATGTATGGTTACAAGCAAGATTACATTAGTCAAGTCATTGAGTTATGGGTCTTTAATTTCCAAAACTTAAACAAAAATAAACAATTTCTGCTCTCTGACGGTTTTGTTGCAGTTTGAAATCTTGTTCTTTATTAGTTGTATTAATCATTCTATTAAATCATTCGTACATGTTGAGTTAAACAATATGTGTGTTAAAACTCATTTATTTTTTCCACACGAAATTTAAAAAATGTAAATCAAAAACAAATACAAGTAAATGAGCAATGATAATACGACGACATCAAACTAAATTTTTTTTAGTTAACATTTGGTTGAAAGATTATTTTGGAAATTACCTAAATAATATTTTTAAAGTGTTCCATTGACTGCTTCTGCTTTAGAGCTCATTTGAAATAGCACAAGGGAGTTTTTAATACATGTTTGTTATGGCTATTGATAAATATGCTTGTGGCTAGTGCTACACTTAAACTATAGTCGGACATACTCGCACTGGTCCTAGACAAAATTTTCAAGCTTCTGAACGACAGTCTAAGAGTAAGGTCTGGGTACATCTACGGGTAGTACTTCCAATAAATAAGGATTGTTCAATTTGGACAGAAGTCTCAAGAGTATTACAATAAGTGAAAAACAAAAAAAAACTTCATATGAAGCTTGTTATGTTTAATCATTACAGCTTCATCATGATCATTCTTTTTTTTTTCTTGAAACAATGAATCCATTTTAATTCGCATGGAACTGGTTTTAATAATACTAAGCTTGAAACCGGTTGAGGAACCTCATGGAGACTATGTGTTTCTGTAACCAGTTATTGTCTCAACAGTCGATTTGCTTTAAATATGGCCTTAGTCTTCGTAAAAGGGTATTGTGAGTCCTAGAAAAAATGCTTAACCCCTTCTGAGCCTGAATAGAAAGGTTGAAGTAGCAAGTTGGTTTTAAAACATTCTTTGAAATTGACTGAAAGGCAATCTGAAGCCATGCATGGTAGTACATGTACTCCCTTCTTTGGGTAGGACTGCATCTAGAATAGCATAGTAGACCAAACAGAAAAGTATTCATAAACCTAAAATTGGCCAGGGACCAAGAACCTAGGAACAGCGATATGAAAATAATAGGTCATATGGGTTATACTATCAGCTTTTAGTTGATAACAGTATTTTAAACTTATTCCAGCACTACCCTTGTAATGGAGTGAAGACCTGTGTCTGAAAGATATTATTCTTTAACAATACAAGTAGCCTACTAATTGCTATAGTTAACTCTAATAATAGGGTTGACGATCCTTGTAAGGAAAGCATTGTCATCAGAACAAAGGGTCCAGATTCCTTCGTAGGGTTACCTTATTCTAATTCTTGGATCCTGCATCCTTTTTATGCCCCCACTCTGAACGAGGAGGGGCCTTATAGGATGCCCTTGTCCATCCGTCCCTCCGTACTTACGAAACCTGTGTCGCACATAACTCAAAAAGTATGAGAGCCACAATCATGAAACTTAACAGGTATGTTGACCATCATGTTTAATTGTGCACCTGGGGTTTTGTTTTGGGCCATGCCTGTTAAGACCAGAGTGATGATACTTATGCATTTCAATATAATGCATTCAGCAAGTAATCTTGTTGTATGTAATTCCAAAAGTATGAGAGTCGCAGTCATGAAACTTTACAGGCATGTTGACAATCATGTGTAGTTGTGCACCTGGGGTTTTGTTTTTGGGCCACACCTGTTAAGACCATAGTTATGGCCCCTTATGCATTTCAATATAATGCATTCAGTGTGTAATCTTGTATCGCAGGAAAGTCCAAAAGTATCAGTGGCATTCATGAAACTTTACAGGCATGTTGACCATCAAACTGCACTCATATATAATATTGTGAACTGCAAATTCATCTGGTTTTTTTTCCTGAAAGTTTCACCATTATATGTACTTTGAGCACAATATTGGCGTGTTTCACAATGACAACTGAGGGTGTCTATACTAAGAACAACTTTCGAATATTTTTACCTATCTTAAAAAGCGGTTGCTTTAACATAGAACTGGGTAGTAACCATTCTAAAACCTCTGGATAGTGTAACCATACGTCTCATGGCAAATACACTGGCGTCAAGAAGGTGCTATTACACTATTCTATGGTGTAGGAAGCAAGACCGTGTCATATTTTAATGACTCTGCTAGCGTTTATAAGACTCCCTTGTTCTATATTGGGGCAACGCTACCATCCAGAAGTGACTGTTTCTCCATTCTACATAAGCAGTCCTATTTCTCTAAGCTCGAACAATATATACTTGTATATTTTGACATATACAGGAAAACTACTTTACTTACTATCCTTAAAAGACTTGCGATATTTGGGATTTTACTCTTTCCTTTACTAGTTAAAGCTAGAAATTTCAAAATGTGCCATTCTATTTCAAAATATGTAAAATAATGAAAACATTTACAGGCAATACAATATTATGTTTTACTTACATCCAACAAGATTGTAATCTTACTTCCGTTTTCGCATGAGGTGAGAACAATGTATAGACTTTAATACAGTTATGCCTAGCTTCTAAAATGTTGCGACACCTTTCAATATGAAACAAAATTACCCAGACTTATTCCAAGATTAGTGCAACCCTCAATAAGGGAATTTATCATTTGTCAATGCAACCATATGTAATGATGTTGAAAACTGTTTCCTGAAGGAAAAGAAGTTAAGTTTGCCAGATCTCATCGTATTTCATTATTTAAAGATACATACCCGCAATTTTCCTGCAATTTAGTAAAAGTTAACTTAATATAAGACAAAACATCTGAAAAATCTTCATTAAACATGTGTTTCAAAATAACAGTAATATTAATCTAATGTTTAATTACTTCACCTTTTTTTTCAAGAAATTAGTTACCATCTGTATTCAGTAAATAAACCGGCTAATTTACCATTATGCTGTTATACGTCATTATGTGACTTTACAAAAAATACAACAGGCACTACTTGTTAGGATGTTCAAATCATATTAGAATACAAATGTGTTGATCCTGTTATTTAAGAAGTGCATTTTTATGAGTATGGGGGACTACTTCCAAGAAGTAGAAGACATTAAAACATGTAAAGTAAGAATAAAACAGATCTATTGAAGACATCTGAACTTCGACAAAATGTGTCACCAAATTATCATATTAGAAAATATTATTATATTTTCTTGAATTAACTTCTTTTATTTTGGCGTTTTACAAATCATTTCTTTTCCGGTTTGCTTCTTTAACTGAAGCAGATCATACTCTATATACATTGTTAATAACAAAATAAACTAACATAAAATGTGTTGATTATCCATTTAAGCTTTTATTAAAAGAATACTTGCTATAATGGTGTGGGTGGGGTAATTGTATACATAATTTTAAGGTTTTATCATCAATAACGCATATTCTTCAATATAAAATGTCTTCTAAAACATCTAAATTAATGTTTAGAAGAGTTATGTGAAATATCTGTATAAAAATTTACAAGTGATATGAACAGATCATTTTCTTACTCATAAAATAGGGAAAATCGTAATTAGTTGTGTTTTCTTTGTATATTTTACCAACAAAAATGTCTTAAATTACATATTAGTCCAATATTATGTGCTAATAATACATTTTTAATAAATAATGGTTGCTAGATCATATAAAAACTAATGTTGATACTAAAATTTGGACTGATATCAATGCAACTCGTCATTATATCTAAATATTTTAAAGTTAACTTAAAATTCTATATCAGAGTTATCTCCCTTATTTTTTCAGGATTCGCAATAAAATAATTTTTGCAGGCCACCTAATTTCATTGAGACATACTATAAACTTCAAAAAAATCGTAAAATAAAAAGTATATCTTGTCGGCCCTACCTCGGCAAAATTTTCAGCTTCAGAATCTAGACTATATGTTCAAGACTGAAAAAAAATTAGAAAGCATGCAAAATGATAAATTTTAAGCATGATGAAATCTTTGTCAGTTGGCCTCTAAAACAAGCACTGTTTTGAATGAATGTAGGACATAATCCCCTACGGACAAAATCCCCTAGTCATACCTGGACAAAATCCCCTACATCAGTTTTCCAGTGGTGGACAAAATCCCCAGCGGACAAAATCCTTTAAGTAAACAAATCCCCTTCTTTATAAATGTTTCACATCCCCTACTACATACATAATAAAGCTAGATGGTCTGGCATTTTTGCTGGTGACTGATGTCAGTGATTGCATCAGTATTCTTGGAGATAAGAGTGTTTAGCTGGTATAGTAGATTATTTTGACAGCAATTATATATCAGGTGGCTGTAAAACCATGAGAGGTGAGAATGGCTCACTAAGGTTTTCCCACACACACATGGAATGTCCATGAGGCTACCCTCAATGACCAAAGCAGAACCAATAATGAGTGTGAGGGTTGGAATAATGCCTTCAAAACATTAGTTGGCCATTCAAACCTCAGTCTGTGGTATGTAATAAACTGTATACAGAAAGATAATTGTGACGTTGAGACTGTGTATGAGCAGCACTGACAAGGACTCCCCCCAAAACGCAGAAAAACAAAAAGAACAATAAATAACAACAGCGACTTTAACATCTGTGCAGATTCTTTGTGAGCAATGAGAAGTCCCTTGTCGAATTCATGGAGGCTATTGGAAATTGTGTGAGGCTTCACTAAGTTCCATGTAACTGTTGTAGTATAATTCTGGTTATAAAAATGAATTGGCAAACTAGTATTGTAATTGTTGACTATATGTTTCATTTTTATTTAGACAAATAAAATTTATTATTCTTTGAACAACATTGTTAAATTAATTAAATTAACGATTATTTTGTCTTTAGACTGTATTCATTTTCTTATAAAGTCAAACATCTTTTCATTTCTTTTTGATGCTAATTTAACAGTTTATCACAAGTTCTTCATGTATATATAAACTTAATGTAAAAATATAATAAACAATTTTCTGATAATAGGTAGATTCCTTATAATTATTAGCTTAAAATTTGCTTTGTGATGTGCTTTAATTTACAGTTTGAAATTGTGCATTGTATTTTTTGTTTAGCCTGTTAAATATTAAACTCGGAAATAAAATTGCAAAATGTTGTTGTTGTAAAATATATAATGTAATGATCACCCTCAAGATCACTTACAACAAAACACACATTAAAAAAGTAAAATTAATAATATTTATTTAACTTCAGAATGTAGTAATAAATTGTAAAATCTAAACAAGGCATGTACATGAATAAAGGCAACACAGACAAATTACAACTTATAAATGCCTCTTTTACCACATAAGAGTTCTACAAGATTTTATTTATTTTAGTTTTGTGTGCCCCTGTATATGTCTACAAAATTCCAGCTATTCTATAATAGAAATCTGGAGTATTTTATGAAAAACATTGTCAAATAAATAGTAATTTTACTATGTAGGGGATTTTGCCCGTAGGGGATTCTTGATACTAGGGGATTTTGTCCATAGGGAATTATGTCATGTAGGGGATTTTGTCAGTTTTCTTGAAAATATACCTAGGGGATTTTGTCCGCATACCTTTTGAATTTGCATAATACCTTTAATGTTTTGTTCTGTGTTTGTTTGCCAAAAACGTCTTTGTTTTTAATAAATTCATCGGCATTTGTTCGATAGCTTTTTTATTCAGTCACAAACGAAACTTTAGAGTGCTATATAAAAATACACGCAGTGTAAATACATACAAAAGCATGAAACTATCCACTTGATGCTAAAACCTAACATGTCAAAGTAATTTTTTTCTTTCCTTCACGCCGGGGGAACTCTGATATGGAACTCGTATTGCGCCCCCGACCAAATCATATCAGCCGCTTCCGGGGTTCCATATCAGACGGAATATTGTC
The DNA here is from genome assembly GCA_038501625.1 of Corbicula japonica. Lineage (NCBI taxonomy): Eukaryota > Metazoa > Mollusca > Bivalvia > Venerida > Cyrenidae > Corbicula > Corbicula japonica. Next base: position 139,515 of record JAZAYU010000533.1, on the reverse strand, counting down.
ACTGAAAAAAGGTAGGTGATCCTGAATTTATATCAGTTATGTAAATTAGGGCCCATTTTCCGGAAAAACTCGAATGCTATTCGACCCTCCTTTGAGTAACGAACAATATGATATTTGGCTCTTTTGGATTAGTTCAAAATCGACTGTAAAAAAGATGTCGAATATCGGCGATTGATCATAACTGTAGGCCGCTCTTGAAATATTTTTGAAATAATACGGTGTTTATCTCATTGTTAAGTGACATTTACTTGCATACATGTGTTAACTCTGATCATAAGTTCAATCTGGTATAATATTGATGGCCGCAAACTTATGACTGCTTAGTTATTTATTAAAATATTTTTGAGCTCCATATCAGACAGCTGAGTTCCATATAAGAATTGGTCATGTAGGAATATTTACATGTATGCTAGCTTGTTGAAGTTTTGTAATGTAGCTTTGATGTGTTTTTAATCTATTCCAGTTAAAGACGGTAAAGACATGGGGCGCACTAAATGGGACATCTGCATCAAACATTATTACAAGAATCTGATCTGTCACCAGCGTCGTTCATGTCGGAATTCTAGGATTTAAATGTGACATATGCAGTGGACAATTTGAGTACAAGCGGACTTTTAGACATCATATTGCCGGGATCAAAATCTGCTTGCAATAAACGCAGCAAACTATTCATTGTTCAAGGGAATTACACAGCCCAAATGCAGATCTGTGAAGACAAAAATGAATGAAAACCTTTCAATATTGCAGAACAAAACATTCAAAAGACACCACATGAACTACACAGTCGAGATATCTTCTCAAACTTTTATTGATTTATTTTAAAATCGTTTAACATTAAAGATATATTACATATTTTCTTTGTGGTTTACTTAAAAGTTCATTTTTTTAAAAAAACAAGAATAACTATCTGAACAATGTCTCTTACTACATGTACACTCTTTCTTTAACTGCTTACAACAATAAGCTTTCAATTCGCATATGTTTTGATTAAAAGAAAACACCAACTCATCGATCTCATCTATAAATAACATTGGGCGGGACTTAACGTTTGCTAACAACCTGTACATGAAGCCGGGCCACATGGTACTCAACATTCGCTGTAAATATCTATTCGGAAGCCGGGCCCATTTTTCTTTTGGGTAGGAATAGATGTACGTTGTAAGGTCATCAAGTAATAGTTGCTATGAGCAAGGAAATATAATTATACATGCTTAAAAGCATTTTGATGCGAAACTGCTTGGTCTGATATGGAACTCGGCAGCCTGATATGGAACTCAAAAATATTTAACGAATAATTCAGTAGCTGTACATTTCTGGCCACTGAAGTTTCCTCTGATGGGTGATATCATCTAATTGTACGCATAAACACGATACTACTTTCTTACAAAGGAGTAAACAACGTATTATTTCATAAAATGTTCGAAGATCGGCCTACAGTTATGATCAATCATCGACATTCAACATATTTTTTACAGTCAATTTTGAACTGATCCAAAAGAGACAAATATCATTTTGTTCGTGATTCAAAGGAGGGTCGAATAGCATTCGAGTTTTTCCGGGAAATGGTCCCTAAGTTATGTGATCGATGGAAATTACTTGATGACCTTACAACGTACATCTATTCCTACCCAAAAGAATAATGGGCCCGGGAAATGGTCCCTAAGTTATGTGATCGATGGAAATTTAGGATCACCTATCTTTTTCTGTGTCAATTTTCCGTCTGATATGGAACCCCGGAAGCGGCTGATATGATTTTATAGGGAGCGCAAGACGAGTTCCATATCAGAGTTCCCCCCAGCGTGTCCCTTCCTGTCGAAATCGTATGAACGATGAGTGGCAATTAATATTTGATAGGTTTTTTTGTGTAATTTCTTTAATTTCCAAGACAACTTGTTTTTGTTTTGTAATATGAGAACCTGTTGGGGCAAGTGTGAGGTTGGTGCACCCTAGAACCTGGTTTAAACCCCCAGTGGCAATTTGATTTGCAACTGACCGTTCCAAGGCAGTAACCCCTCGGGTTCTCATTTTTGTTAATTGTTAGTGGTGTCTCTTTTGAAACTGATCATTTTATTAACATGCTCTCTCCCTCTCTTCTTATTGACTGTGTGGGGAGGCTGTTTTTTCTGAATTTGGCGATTCCTGATATGCATATTTCACCTTTTTAACTGTTACTTTACAAACAAAATGTAGCACCATTACAAAACAGATGAATGAAACTGGTAGTTTTTTTTCAAAATTTGTCCCATTCGTCTCACATTTACCTTAAGTAAGCAGTTTCGGTCATAAAACAACGTTAGTAAAGTTATATCAGATTTCACAGCGATATAAATTTAACTAAAGTAAAATCACGTCATGGTAACCCTAGAAACACTATACTGAATTTTGTTTATAATCCATAGTTTATATTACCAAGGGGGACTTGATGGATCAATTAGAAATGTTTAATTCGAATTAGGATAAGCAGTAAAATGGTTAAAGAGGTTCGGCTACGGAAAAATAAAACGCTGAACGATGCTACGGTTTGATGTCTGAGTGTACCGTTTTAAACATACACATATTGTTTTGTTATATAAACATAGCAATAGCTGTCTCTTTTGCAACATCGATCAACACCAAGTAACCATTTTCGAACAGACTCACGTGACCTAGGTTATTGCTAAGGCATTAAATCTAATAAAAACCCAACTTATCTCTATGGCGGCTTCTTTAAAAATAAAAACGTGGAATTGTTCATATCACAAATGGCCAAACAGCCAGAAAATAGGAAGAGCGACTATGATCAAATTAAAAGGCATACATCAAACAACAGAGAACCCGACGGGTTACCACCTTATTGCCGCGGTGCTTTGGAAAAATAGTTTTGCGAATATTTCAATAAAAAGTAATTATTTAATTTTGGATGGCGAATGAAAATAATATACATATCAACGCCAGTAACACATATACAGACAGATTCAAATAACTTACTCAATTTTGAAAAAAAACAACAGCATATAGCCAACCTTTGGAAGAGCAAATCTTCAAGGTTAAAACTCTATTTAAAGATCGTGCTTGCTATTTTTTGGAGAGATCTGGCCCCGTATTATAAAACTTTTTTCTTAACCTTAAGGTTATTTAATTAAACGATAGCGATATATTCTGAATAATAAAAAGTATATTAGTATCTTAATATTACATGTATTAATATATCACATGATTTTTTCTGCTAATTAACTAAATGCTTGTTATTGTATCATGTTAATATTATGTCGGTCAATAGCTATATGCATAGCTCATTTTAACCTTTTATATAAATTTGTGAAGTTAGCGGCCTAGCGGCCTGGCCGCGTGAAGATAGCGACCTAGAGGCCTGGCGGCGTGAAGTAAGCGGCATAGCTAGGCCGCCAGCCTAGGCCGCTCATAAAATATCATGACTCTATAATATCTAAAAGATTTTGAAAATCAACTTAGACTTTTGAAAATAAAAGCTAGTTCGTGTTGATATTTTTTTTCTTATACATCCCTGCAATATACATTATATAATGTAAAAATAGACTTCCAGCCTTTAAGCTAAGCATAAATTGTGATAAATATTATGTCTAGGCCGCCAGGCCGCTAGGCCGTCAGGCTTCGAAAACGTACAAAAGTAAAAGCTAGTTCGTGTTGATATTTTTTCTTACACAACCCTGCAAGGTACATTTTATGATGTTAAAGAGATTCCGATTCGTTAATTAAGATGAGCATGACCTTTGATAAATAATTTATTTTCACATTGATAGTTTGCTTATATACCCCTGAAATGTACATTATATGCTGTAACAAGATATATCTTTAAAAAGATAAACAACGTTGATGGAAAAGATTTATATATACATGTTTATAAGAAAGAAAGAATACAGAGAGAAGCAGAAACAGTTTAGTTATTTTCTTTGTTATAGCTGTTGACGAACCCTCCCTGCCTTCTTAGTATCACCTAGAGATTAAGCGACCAAATCATGACAATTCATAAATTCATTGAAATTGTCTTTCAAAAAATGTTGAAGCTGTTGCAACAATTTCATACGGTGATAACAAGTCGATTAAAGAAGCAATGTCTTACATTAAGTCTTGACCTACATTTATTTTGTTTCAATAAAATACCTCTTGTAGAGTTAGAACTCCAGATGAATAAATGTCTTAGAAATTTAATAAAAATAAATAAAAACAGCCTGTAACAAGAGCGAAATCTATCAACTTTGACGTAAATAAACTTTTAAAAACGTGTCCGTCATGAGTATAAAACCCGGGGCCTCCGCTTGCGAGGCGAGATAGTTAGCCACTACACTACAATGAACTTGTATTTCGTACTTGAAATTAACAATCAGTATCAAAGGAACTAGAAAGGAACCAGTAAGAACCAGAAATATCTATACTTCTCTTTCGTTTTACACTGTGTTTGTACGCAAGTGTTTACCTGACACCCAAGAATATTCGATATAAAATTGTATTTAAGCCATCAATATTGACTTAACTGGTTATATAAATCGTAAATATACTTTTTCTCCAATACAACACCCATTAACAACCAATCGAAGTAATCTTTTTCATTTTCCGCTGCATAATAATAAAAATCCCACTAGATACCTCTCCACCCTGCTAGATGCCTCTCTGGTGTAAATAGCTACCAATCGAAAAAGTTTATTTCATTTTCCCTCTGCATAATAATAGAATACGAGTATTATTTAATAATATACCATTTCATTGGTTGAAAAACTAGGTCAAAAGTGAGCTTAGACAGCTAACGCCGAATAACGCCGAAAAAAAAGAAGAAAGTAGAATACTTTCACTTTGAACCAGGAAGTAAGATTTCCTTGAATTTCTTGAAAACCCTAACATTATTTTGACGAATTGGCACTTAACATTGTTGACCAGCATAGACTTATTTCAGGTATGAGTTGCTTTGGTATATTGTTCATGAATTTCAGAGTTCTCATGCAAATGGCTTTTTCTTTTGTTTTAGTATGTGCTTGGTAATTAGAACATGAATTTACTACATCCATAGCTAAATACATTTCTTTACTAAAATCTAGGTGGCAATAAGTATTTTCCCCAGAATTCATTTGTGAAATTTTAGCTAGATTTCGCCATTTGCAATGTTTGCGACCTCTTAAGAGTACCACTAACTTCGAAAATTAGCCAAATTCGTAAAGGAAATAATGAACTTCCACGCCAAAATTTTTTTAAAAACATTTACCTGTATAATCCTTCTGTATCCTCGTTACCGCTAGCCTCGACGCTCCACTGAGTTACCTTGTACTTGATAACCGATTGCGCAGGTGCGTAACATTGTGTTATAAGGTTCTAATTATATAAAAATTACACGCATTTGTCTCACTAAGATTTCTGTGAATTTCTTCGTGACTGATCAACTCGTTGACATCTGTTATCAATATTCCAAACCAGCGAGATTAAGAATCATAAAACACATTTTGAATGGGAGCAACAAGATACCTGTTTTGAGTTTGTTTTATAAAAGTGTTTAATTGTTTAAAGACATCACTTGTCTTTGTTTGTACAACTTTTCATGTCGGTAATTCTTTGGAATGTTTTTGAACGTTAAATTTAACGTAATACAACACCTTCACAAAAACGTTTTACAAAGATTTACCAATATGTTAAATTCATGCCATACATGTGAAATAGCATGACTGAAATACCCTGATCACTGAAGCTTTAAATTAGATGTTAACCTACACTGGTCAAAAGTTCTAAGTGCACACTTTTCAATTTTGAATATCTCAAAGTAAGCTTATTCTAATTGAATGAAAGTTTGACACAATGTTAATTATGATCAAACAATAATATTTTTTTGAAAACCGTGCACACGGTTTACGTATTACGTCATCCACGTCGGCATACGCTATTTATGCGTAATCCCCGTGCGGCAATAAAAAATTAGTTTTTTATAATCGTTTTTGTTTTTCACATGTTCACCGACTCCAGACAAACACGAAAAACACACCAACAAATTGTAACCATGGAACGGTTGACGTCAGCAGACAACGACATTTCCGTCAAAATTCTTTTCACTGGCACAAATTCAAATTTGTTCTAAAAAAAATTTGACGGTTTTTGTTAATGCAAAAGAAATACCATATTTTTGAATATTTAATTAATTTTAGAAGAAAATCAAACGATATTATTTTCTAGATTGATAACGTTGCTTTCGTTGAACGCTGACGCTACTCAATTACGTCATTCAATATTTATGTAAAACAACGTAAACTCGAAAATATTAGTGTAGCATTTGTTGGATAAGTGTCCAATAAATAAAAATTTAAAACTAAAATTTATAGAAATTCAATAAACTTTAAAATCGAATGATTCGAAAATGACGTTCATTTGGTCAAAAAGCGTGTCCGAAAACTGGTCAGTTTTATCAAAATGAATACATTTTTTCATTTGGAAAGGCTGTTACACATATATCATAGAGAATTGCATCATCCCAAACTGCTAGACAATTTAAAAACTTTTGGCACAAAACATTGTTTAAAAACATGGAATTTCCTCCTTGAAATCCTGTAAAAACGTTATGGATAAAATAGAGAAGAGTGCGTTGGCTCATCGTGCCCAGCAGACCATTACAAAGCTACAGGAAGCTATTTTAGTGCAATGGAATGGCAAACTACAGTATTTCCTTTAAATCTGCATGAAATTTAAATTATACGGAGATTAGAAAACGATCAAAAATGATGGCCGATGCAGTAATAATTAACTTGAGAATTGCTTTCTGAGTATTAGTGATCTAAAATGTTATTATTTTTTAATCTGGTTAAACAGACATAAATTTTTTGGTGTGCTTTAACAGAATATTGATTCTTCTTCATTGTAATTTACACTATTTTGAAAGATTGAATCAAATAATTTGAAAAATCAACATTTATCAAATGTGCACTTAGAACTTTTGACTAGTGTAAACGAGTCGTACAAGCAAAACGCAGCATAATTTTATATCGTTAACAAATTATATTCCTTCAACTCGTGTAGCCAGTCAGCTTTGTTTCGTTAAAGTAAGTGTTAATTAAAATAAGCATATTTTTTAAAATAGAAAATTGCGTTTTAATAAATTATTTGAACACATCTTATACAAATTACAAGATGTTTGTAGAAAGGAATATAACATTAAGAGATTACAGTTTAGCAGATAATCATTAATTTGGTCATGTGGGGTATATTTCTGTACGTTGAAACCGATCGATCTTGCATTTATTTGACATGTTTGAAGCAGTCATAATCAATAATTACAGTTAACAATTTCGCAGTTGATTATTATGCGCGAGGGAACCTATGAGTGAGAGGACATTTAGTTAATGGAAACCAAATACCTTAAGTAGACCTCTCCATAATTTTGTGATTTATTAATTCAAACTCAATGATCCGTTAATGAATTTAAGGATGATCCCTGAAGAAGTTACGTTTAAGAACATAATTGATATTCATTCACAATATAACCCTTTGTTTTTGCTTTGTAGACACTCGTCAGCAGGAAATAAAATAAAAAACGGGCAATGTAATTCGACCAGATATGACCAGGCTTTACTTGAAATTCAAACGTTTGCGTAAAATTACAAAAAGGACCGTGTAGAACTTTTGGAGTGCAATATTTACAAGAGAAAAGTTTGAATTTTCGTGGATAATTTGATCGTATAAAGTGTTGTAAGTCAGGTTTTTACTTTTATACACATATGTCACTGACAAACGGATGCTTTGCCCACAAAAGCGTGATGTGTAACGATGTATTGGATGCTTTATTTCAATTTTACAAAATGATGTGGTGGCGAGCAATAGGTCCCATTTCCGAAGCAGCGACGTGGTGCCAATGCAAAGTCACGTCTATCACGTAAAAATAACTGATTACCTACAATATATTTTAATAATTAAATCTAAGGTTTGAGTTTAACAGGTTCATGGTTTGTTATAAGAAATAACAATAAGGAAACAATAAGGAAACTGAATCTCACAATTATATGACGTTACAGTTGCAACCTTTTTTGAAACCAATGATTTCACAATAGAATTTTTATTGTACACTGATTAATTTATTAATTTATAACAAAAATACTATTTGTTCCAATAATGTTTAGCTACAATAACGACGGTATTCACATATTCTACGCATATAACTTTCTATGACTATAACCAAAAAGGGTCATTTGATGAGAACAGTTATTTTGCTTATTTGTCCACTGGCGTCCTTTGGTTATTAATCACCCTCTGCTTAATGCTAGTTGGCTTTGTAACACATACGCAAGGTGAATGGTGTGATGCACGAGCATGTTAACCAGGCAATGCAAGCATCGTGCAACCCGGGGGTTCCAGCTAGTGTAGAAACCTTAAATCACTGGCTAGAGGTAGCATAGGCAATTTAATATTGAATATCACTAATAAACTGTTTTATATATGTTTTCTCATGCTTCTTAACAGAATTTTGGAGACTTACAATCTGTCTACTAAAATTTGGAAGACATCTATCCTTGAATCAAAAAGTGAATTTTTTTTGAATTGGTAACCTGAAACATTAGGTCCTCTTGCACTTAGGGAGCCTAGCTGATGGCCAATGTGCTTTAGTGCAGTAGCACTCGCCATGCAAGCTTTGTTACAGAACAGATTAGCATGCTTCGGAGGGTGATTCGAAACTGGATCATATGACCTTGAAAACTATGTCCCAATGCCAAATTATAGAAATAGCTTGTCCGCACTCTAGCGGATTTAATTTTGGTCCTCTTTTTCAAACTTGGTCAGATGTTTATCTCAATGTTATCTAGATCAAGTTTGAAAAAGGGTCACGTGACCTTGATATCTCAATGGTATCTAGGTCAAGTTTGAAACTGGGTCATGTTACATTAAAAACTAGGTCACTAGGTCAAGTTATAATAAAAGCTTGTCTGCACACTAGTGGTCTTAATTTTAGTCTTCACTTTCATAACCATATGATCTTGGTTCCTTTCTTGAAATTGCCATATCGCATTATGGGTTCCCTGAAACTGCCAGACTTAACTACTTAGACTTTGTCTGCAGAATAGCAACTTCATTTTTGATTTGAATTTAACCACACTTGTACAATACTTGAGTTACTGTAAGATCTCGGCTCCTTTCTTGAACCAGCTAGATTCCATAATGGGTTCCAGAGTTATGGCCCTTGAAAGAGCCAAAGTAAGCTATTTTGACCTTTTCTCCACAATAGCAGCTTTAGTTTTTTGACTTCATTTTACCACACTTACACACAACTCTTGCAAGCATTTAGCAGTTGTTGACAGGTGAGCGGCCCAGGGCCCTATGGACCCTCTTGTTTTAAAGTAAAGCTTCTTTTAAATGACATGGAACTGAAATTCAGTGTTACTTTAAGCTATAAAAAAGTAAAATACGCATATCAGGAATTGCCACATTCAGAAGACCCAGTCTGTATAAACAGCCTATAAACATATTTCCCTTGTTTCTTGACAGAGTCAGTTATCATTCACAGAGCTACTTATGGAAAGATAAATGATAACTTCTATGGACAAAGTTTAAGTTATTTCCTTTAAAAATAACCCTTATTAAAAATTTTGAATGGTTAAGTGCAATGGTATTTAAGTTTGACGTGTAAATATCAAGTTAGGCCATTTGAAATATGTTTAACACAATTTTATGTGATTTATATACTTGAAATGATGTCGGCTATTTCAATGGACATTGTTGTTTTATATTATCATCAGTACTCACGATTTCCTCAGCTAGAATGAGGATGCATCTTTTTGGTTGCACGACAATGATAGGGGTGTAAGAATTAATTAAGGTTTATATGAATATTGTAAACAGAACCATGAGCTCGATCTGTTTCCTTCATTCTTGCTGATTTTGCTCCCTGGACTCCGGCTTCGGCAAGGACATTGAGAACCCACATTTTGCTTCAGAATGATATTAGCTTCTTTTGTTGTATATGTTTGTGTGCTTCTGCATGAAAGATTGTCAAGTTGACTGGTGTGTTCCGGGAGCTAATTCACAAAAACAACGTGTAGTTACTTGTCCTTTTGAGAACCTGTTGGGGAAAATGTGAGGTTGTTCACCATAGAACGTGATTTTAACCCCCCCCACCCAGTGGCGGATATTGCCACTGAACGTTCCAATCGAAGAAATGGCAGTAAGCCCCAAAGTTCCTTGTTTCGTTGATTGTGTGAATTTGATCATTTTATTAACCATGCCGTCGTTTCCTCTCTCATTTTTTAGCTGTTTGAAGAGGCTGTATTTTCTGAGTGTAGCTGTTCCTGATTATGCATGTTTCATGTTTGTTAATCAATTCACCCTTGTATTTCGCAGGTTTCCGGAAATGAAAGAAAGGGATATCTGTTGGGTCCTCACAGTACCTGCAATCTGGAGTGATGGATCTAAACAGTTTATGAGAGAGGCAGCTCAACAGGTATGTCTAAAGTGCATTAATACTTTGGAATCAGCTCAGTTGACAACCTGAAGGATAAATGATTTTAATTTATTTCATGTCAGTCTTGTATAACCTTTGAATTTATATCTCATATTGGACGGTGCAGTTTTCAAATTATTAAAACATTTTAAACAAATGATTGTCCCTTTCTCTTTAAGACAATAATTGTATGAAGCTTTATTTAAATATCACTGAAGAAGTTAGGCAGTAATGCAATGGCCGATTTTAAAGTAGACTTTTATGATTTAACACATATGTTTGACCATGGCCTGTAAGATAAGATTATTCATAAATGCAAAAAATATATTTGTTTTGTTGGTGTACAGTATAGTTAATGTGAAAACTGCTTTTGCTCTTGAACAACCACACCAAATCCAAAAATGTTTTTCTTCCAGTGAGGACGTTATTGTTTTCTGTACAAATCCCCAGGAGCATACTTTGTTAAAATGAAATTTGAATTTTTGTTTAAAAATTGACTTTTATTTCTGTGATACCAGTTTAAGAAATTATTTCGAAAAATCGAGAATGCTATCATTTCAGACTGGGTATTGTTTCATAAATGCGCAGCATCATCTAGAAACTTACTTTACACTGTCGTGGTGTCTTAAGTCGACCCATCATGTTAAAATGTAAGGGTTTTGTAATATTTTTGTAGGGGTGCCTACAATTCTATGGGGATATATATACACAAAATATTTAGTGTTTGACCTCATAGTTTGAAGGCTCGCGCCTCTAAATCTGTTATTTACACTAAGTTTCACCGACAAACTCAGTTTACATAACATCAACCTCTATAGATCTGTTTGGGATGCATATGTAACGCCGTATGGTCAGGTTTATAGCCTAGCTGAAATAATCAAAGTTACTTCCCTTTAATATTAATTTGCATTTGGTCTATCAAGCAATAATATTCAAGTTAGACAGATATATACTCTTTCTCTGTAAGTATTTTGAAAGAGATTACGTTATAATATAATTTGTTTTCATAGTTTTTAATGCTGACAACCAGAAATAAACGTTAATAGTTAGGTAGACGCTCATATTGGTATTTGCATTGAATAACGGAAATAGACGGAGATGGCCGATGTTGTTGTTCGTAGGACCAATGAAAATTAAGTTTCGGTCCAGTAGTCACCAACAGGTATATAAGGCGAGGTTCTTAGATTTTTAGTTACCACCTCTCCGAACTCCCTGAGACGTGCACGTCGTGGAGAGGGCACTGGAGAGATGGTCTGCTGGAGTCAAAGAGGGTCGCCAATAGTTATGTACTGCCACATACGGACATCATGATCTCCTCTCTGCCGTATGCGGGGTCCGCCTGGTGGGCCCCGCTGCTGGACTTTGGACGCGATACGCCGCATCGTTGACCCTCTCCGAGAATACAGAAGTCGATGGCGACTGGACAACCATGGGGCGATCAAATCTGTATGAGGACAGCAGCGGGGCCTTCTACAGCTAGGTTTTCAGAAGCAGAACTCGAAAGGGCGGTCAGACAAGGGGATGTGGGATCCACAGATGGCAGAACTGACGACAATCGAGCGAATCCAGCAGACGATCTCTCCAGACCAACATCAGGGAGTGTGGCTCTCAAAAGGTGACCAATCCGAAGAACGACAAAGGAAGCACTCAACAACTAGGTCAGCTACATTTAGGTCAACCAACAAAAGAAATTTACTAAAAATAGTAACATCTGAACCAGCCAATCGACATCAAGGAAGACCAACTAAGAGAAGAGAGATGGAAGGAATGCGTCCTCTTCACTCACGCTCCGAAAGGACAGGCAGTCCGAGGGTGGAGAGGATGGATCCAAGAAGAAAGAAGAAGATAGAAGAAAGAAGTTCAACAAGAAGAAGAATAACTATAGACAGACGCCTACATGGCTTGCCGATGGCGTCTATAAATAAAACAAAACACACACACAATTTTTAGTTAGGGTGTTGCTAGATCTTCACAGAGATAGTACAAAAAAATGAAATATGCATATCAGGAATGGCCACATCCAGCATACACAGCCTCCCCACACAGCCAAAAAGTAGAGAGGAAAAGAGAGCATGGTATTATAATAATTAGTTTCAAAATGGACGCCACAAACAAATAACAAAAGTGAGAACCAGAGGGGTTACCGCCTTGGAACGGTCAGTGGCAAAACAAAATGCCACTGGGGGTTTAAACCAGGTTCTAGGGTGCACCAACCTCACACTTGCCCCAACAGGTTCTCGTATTACAAAACAAGTACAAATTGTCTTGGTGAAATAACTCCAACCCATCCATCAGCTCAACAATGTTGCATGCAAAAGCATACAAACATATAAACATAAGAATTTAATAGCATTGCAAAGCCAAAGGGCGGGTACTCAATGATCTTACCGAGACCAGAGCATCTGGAGTAAAATCAGCAAGAACACGATGACAGGGATAAAAGAAACAAATCGAGCTTCTAGGTTCTTTTAAGAAAAGATTTCCCCATAAACCTTCATAAACTCTTAAACCCCTGCCACCGTCGTGCAACCAAAGAGGTAAGCAAAATGATCAACTGTAGATGGGTTAATCACCAGGCCTGCAGAGCGCTGTAAAATATCATGTTGGTAACCTTTCTTTTTAAATTTACAGATGGTTTTTACGAATAACCGGGAGAAATTAACATCGCCTTTTATCTTCTTAAGTTTATAAATTAAATCTCCATAAAAAACTGGCTGTGAAATTCCTTGTTGCAAAAGTGATTTTAAACTGCACCTGTATTTATGAATTAAATCTGGATATCGGCGATAAAACTTGCAAAAGGTTTTCCTTAATTTGTGATACCGATAACCTTGTTTTAAAAGTTTTTCTGTAATGCAAAGATTACGTTCATTGAAATCATTAACATCGTTGCAAGCTCTTGAAAAGCGAACAAGTTGTGAGATATAAACCCCATAAGATGTAGCACGAGGAACATCGCCGTCTAAAAACGGAAAATTTACTATATTAAAATTAAAATCATCTCTTTTATCATAAATTTTAGTAGTGACGTAACCATTTTCAATGGACAGATTTAAATCAAGGAAGTTTGCTTGCTTTTCTGTAGTGTTCGCTTTATTAAGCTGTAGTTCTTTAGGATAAATCTTATTAACTAGTGATGGAAAATGGTTATTATCTATATTTAATAAATCATCAAGGTACCTCGAGGTGTTGTTAAAAGCTGTAATAATATCATCTTGATGTTCTGTAGAAAGAGATAACATAAAATCTCTTTCATAACAGTATAAAAACAGATCAGCAACAAGGGGTGCACAATTAGTACCCATTGGAATGCCTATTACTTGTTTATAAATAGAGGTACCAAATCTCAAATAAATATTATCCAATAAAAATGTGAGCGCCTGGATAAGGTCTTGACAGGTCCATGAAGTATAATTATCATAAGAACCATCTGTAAAGAATGCCCTGTGTTCATTACAGGCGATAAATATTTTATTTTCTCTAGCAAAAGTTTTTTCAATGAGACTGGTTAGCTTGTCTCTTATTAAATTATGAGGGAGAGAAGTATACAAGGTAGAAAAATCATATGTAGACAAACAAAACGCCTGAAAATTATTAGATTTAAGTTTCTTCAAAACGTCATATGAATTTTTTATAGACCAAAATAAATTTTTGCCAGTAGTTTCAAAAACTTTATCGCAATACCTAATTACATGTTCTTTTATAGCTGTAAGACAAGATGTTAAGAGCACGGATAACTTTGTTGTTGTACAAGAACTAGAGTTAGCGATAAATCTTGCTTTGTAAGGTGTTTTGTGCATTTTAGGCAACCAATACATAGTAGGTACTTTGTCTTGTTTCGGCTCAACACTGATTCTAAATTTTGTAATTTGTAGAGTGTGTGCAGTAACAATATCACTCTCAGATGAAGAAGTCAGTGTATAAGCATTAGTGCTATTAAGCTCTTCAGTTTGAACATTTATGTAGTGTATACGTCACACTATAATTACATTATTTGAAGCCTTATCAGCAGGTGTTAAAACAAATTTGTTGTGAAAATCTTGAATACCCTTTTTCAAATGACGAAAGTTAAAACGAGGTCGAGGTGGTAGTAAAGCAATGTTTCTTTTATAGAAGGATATACGAGTGTCAATTATTTTGAATATTTGTTTTTTCCAGTTTGAAAGAGCATTAGGCTCAGCATGTTCTCGCTTACACCATTTATTGCAAAAAGAGTTTAAAGACTCTGCAATTTCCGCACGACAGGTATTAAAGTCGATGTTTGATGGAATTCTATACTTTGGACCTTTTGAAATTAAATTGCGGATTCTAAAGTCTTTGATAACATTTAGATCCCCTGTAACGATAGAAATCAAAAGGCTGTAACTTTGCAGTAAATAGAGCTACGAAATCTATTTCCCGCGTTCTCTGCGAAAGCATTGCTTTCAGGAGAGGGTTTAGATTAGATAGCATATAAATACCGGGTTGCAGTCTTAAGATTTTGTGATCATCGCCTAACATCATATATAGCTCATCAACTGTAGTAAGTCTGATGAGAGAGGTCAGCTGTTGGTGAACAACGTTATTATAGTTGAGCTCATAATATAGCCCATCAACTGTAGTGAGTTTGATGAAAGAGGCTAACTATTGGTGAGCAACGTTTTAATAGTTGAGCTCCTATATAGCTCATCAACTGTGATGAGTTGGATGAAATAGGCCACCTATTGATTAATAGTCTTATATATATAGTTGAGCGTCTAGCTGAAGCCTTTGATTATAGTCACTCAAGTAGAGTGGTCAACTGTGGTTATCTGTAATTAAGTTTGAAATCAATAGCTGACAATCTTAATTTATAATTATTGTTGATTTTACATTTACATAATTATTTTAGAAATCATTTGTTCATAATCAGTCGGTCAAAGAAGGCCCAAGGAAAATTATATGTGGTCAGCTCTAGGTTGGAACATCAGAGTTAGCTGATATCAGGTAATTTATAATCATAGCCGCTCGGTTACACGTTACACATAATTTCAGGCTGGAATTAAATCGAATAGTCTGATTATCGCCCTTGAACTGGAAGCAGCATCATTATTCTGTTTGCATCTTCCAGTAGACTAGATGTCTGCTGAGGGAAAAGTAGATGCTTCTTCTGCTCAGATCTCACCATTTCAACCTGGCACCAAGTATATGGTAGTTGATGTTGGAGGTAAAGTCACTTAATTGACAATTAAATACTTTTTGTATTAAATATTTGATTTTGATTGATAGACATGTTATTATGTTTTTAGATCTCTTAAAAATCCCAGCTGAATATCATGTTGATATAATTCCACTCAGTTTTGTTGCAACAGTTATAAATCTATTATTAGCAAAGACACAAAATCAATGTATAGTTTTAATGCAAACACATGTTATATGAGATAATTTGATCTATGTGTCAACTAAATAAGCAAACGGAATAAAATGACGTCATTCTTAAATTAGTATAAACGAATGACATCACTTTTTCATTATAAGGTGGTAAAGTAGATATAACCATCCACCAAGTGATCGACAATGATAAGTTAAAAGAGATAGATTTCGCTAGTGGAGGGGCCTGGGGCTGTAGTATGGTCGACGAAGCGTTCAAAGACTTCCTGATAAGGCTTGTAGGTAGGTACATGTTATAATATTTCCATGATTTACGCCTTATAGTCTCTTTCAGAGGCGAAAGACTACAGTGAGTGTACGGTAGTTGTGCTGAGGACGGCAAAGTGTATTTTAAGCATGTAAAAGAAACAGTAGAAGTATTTGCAGAAGTATTGGCTAGGATAATAGTAAACTACTGTAGTCCCTTATACCATTATGAATCAGTCGTTCACAGAGACCTCCAAACATACACATGTATAAGAAAAAATGTCGAAAAATAAAACGTTAAACAAATACATTTGATCTATATGATGTGATGTTTTTATAACTTTTAATTCTCTGTTTTTGAATTTATGACCAGTTGATAATTGAAGTACATAAGCATTTCTCAATAACTTTTAATTGCAATTGTGATTGTTTTCAGATAAAAACAAATTATCAGCAGTTCGTGTTAAAACAATTCATTTTTATGATATGTCGTCAACGTTTTACAGCACACTTATTGCCCTCCTCCGATAGTTAATAAAAGTCGTTGTTTTTAAAATTTGGTTTTCGGAAAAACGTCAAAATAGTCTAATATGCATATCAGGAAATGCCAAACTCGGAAAGCACAGCCTCACCTTGCAGCAAATATGTTAAGAAAAAACGATAGCATAAACATGTGTAATGCCACAAGTGATTTCAACCGAAATTCACAAAAGTAATTACTTCAATAAGGCAGTTTCTTGTACCAAGAAAAGACAAGAAAACACTCTAAACTGAGTGTCACCGCTAAAATCTATGCCTGTACATCTGTGATTTTCTGCAAACAAGTGCTATTTCTGATACAGAATTATGCAACCCCTGCAAAAAATGTGACAAAGCTTAAAATATCCTATCAATCGTCACATAAGTCAATAGGAGTATATCTCCTTCATATGTTAATGGTACATATATATCTTTTTGGGATCAGGTGCCGGTAGGGAAAGTGTTGCTTGGTCATAGCCTCTCTTCCTCACCAACTTATGAATGAAAAAACGCTTTTATTAATGCCGTTGGATACTACCATCTGTCCAACATATATTTGATTTTAATTCTCATTCCTTTGTGTGGCGATTCCTGATATGCATATTTCACTGTTTTGGAATATAAATTTAAAAACGAATCTACCACCTTAAAATATACATATATACACTGAGCATGGCTCTGTGCGGCGTGAACAGTAAACATGCATTTACATTTCTGCTGATAAACAGACTCAATCAAATCGAGCATGCAATATTTTTATATGTTCAGTGGCGTTCAAAGTTCCCTTTTTCTGACTATTGGGCAAAATTGAAAAAAATTGAAACGCGAGAATTCCTTCCACCAATTTGTCCTACACCACTGAATTTCTTGTTGATTTTAATTTTTAATGAAACATATGCCTTGTTGTTGCAGCGGATTTGGTTATCCCACTTTGCTTCCATTCCATACAATTTTAGTTTAAATCAATTCAAAAATGCATTGGGCATGTCAGTTTTTGTTCATTAATATTGTCAAACTCTACATTTGACTGATTAAGAAATGTCCGAAAAGGCAATGTTCCTGTTGTATTCATTGAATTATCGAGTTTCAACTTTCTCTGGTTAAATAATATGAACTAAGGCACTGCCTCTTATCGAGCTCTAGCTTTATTAATCTCAGATAATGATTTATATTAAAAAATAATTTGTTTATAACATTTGTTAGCCTACTCATGCACGATAAAATTATGTGATTTTTGGAAAGAATTTAAGTCTACATCAACTTAATTCAGCTGGACAACTGGCAATCTGACTTTTACTAAACATTTGGGTTTTAATGTGTAAACACAAAGGCTACATGCTTAAATTAACAACCCAAATGTGTTCCATTACCTCACTTAATGCAATATTGAATATTGATAAATTCTTCAATGATACATGAAAATATTACATTGTCACATGTGCATGAAAATTAATATATTATTGTCTGAAAAATAAATTTTATTTTTTAAAATGTTACCTTGATTACACTTGCAATTATAACTTGCAATTGCACAAAATTGTTCCATGCTATTCAAAAAATATATATGCATGTAAATGAATAAAGTTATAATATAGACCTAAAAAGTACTGTTTTAATATACATGTACATCACATTAACACCACATTGAGACTTCAATATGTAGTGTGATACATCACCTAGATTTTGGGGAATATTTGTGCAGTCATTTGAAAATATCTCCAGGAATGACAATGCCATAGGACTTTTCAGTTATTAACAAAAGTAATAAAGCTGCAAATTTTGGCTTTATGCGTCATTTTTCAACTACATTTATCTGTGTACATTTACATCACCAGCTATAGATGCTGTGTGAAAAATATTATGACAATATGGTACATATTTGGTGACAATATGGTACATATTTGAGCCAAGTTACTTAAATGTGCATGATATAATTACTTATTTAAGTTGAAAAATAGTTGATCTATTGGGCCAAAATAGATGAAATAATCTCAATCAATTAAACATAAACATGTACAATAAATATCATGTAGTCTGATTATCCATATGTAACACTCCTTTACAGGTCTTAGTAACTGATTTGAAACAAAATGCTTCTTTATATCTATTTTCATTACATAAATGAATTGCGCTTGCCAATCAAATCATGCATTAAAAATGTTGTTGGTCCATTTTTTTAAATGTATAATAACAATTTAAAGAGATTGTTTGCAAAAAAATGTAAACCCATGAACACATAAACATGCCATTATTCATAACCACTTTTGGATCTCTGTCTGGTAAGTATTTTATAAATGTAATATATATATACTGGAAAATGTGAATTTCAAAATTCTGAAGCTCATTCCAGTTGGTATTTTCTTGATTTTGTATTTTTCGTTGCAGAAATTTAGGCACAACTACTTAAAAATATGGTAGGTAAAATTCTCTTTAAAAAGTACCATATATTAAAAAATGTAAACTTCTCTACTGTTACATTGCTAAAACATAAACACACAAAAGAAAAAAAATCATTGTTTTTATTATGAGTGCAATTTCCAGTTTTTTGTGTTAAAGTTCAGCTTAAGTAGATCCAAGTACCGGTATATTCAGATTTTTACATGTATTTAAAGAGGCCAAAAACCCCCTGACATGACAAGAAATGTTTCTCTTCCTCTTCACAGCAATCTACTTTTTTCAACAATTTAAATGATTATGAAAGCTCTGATTTTTTTATTTTCTAAAACACAACATTTTGATGCTGAGCAAACTTAGTGATACCATGAATATTTAACAAAATTTGCAAAAATAAAACAAAACAAAGCAGACACCTTGTAAATAGTGTATTTGATTATACATGTACCTCACATACGTATTTTGATTATGAAATCATGTTGAAATGTGCACATGACAGAAAATATGGTAGTAATAGAACACTTTTAATTCCCAAAATGAGCATTAACTTGATATTTGATGCTATTCTTGGTACACATGTATTCTGCTTTCTGGTCAAACTTTTTGGTCCCAACTGATGATAATATATTGGAGATTAACCCTTTCCTTCATTTTAACACCTTTATGACATGGAAAAACTGTGTAGATTCAGATCAGCCAGCACATCCATGATGTCTGATCAGGATCTGCAATGTTCAATTGTTTAAATCATTAGGTTATTTCTGACCAAAAAGTGAACAGTGCAGATCCTGATTAGATGTGCCAGTTAATCTGGATCTAAACCGGTCTCACACGGTAAAAAGGCATGTCTGTAGAGTAAAAGGGTAAATTTCTCTTTTATTTAAAATCTCATACTACAGTACTGTGTATTAAAATTAAAAAGGCAATACTCAGTAGTTACTTTGAGAAAATTATTGTCTATACAATTTACAATTTACAAAACCTGAAATTTCATACATTTAGGACAATCTGTCATGTATTTGGCCAAAATATAAAAAAAAAACATAAATTGTTTCTGGAGGTACCATGTCAAATAGGCCACAAGTCAATTCAGGCAGTACTTGTAAGTCTATTGTATATGGCAATCACTGTAAAGAGTTAGTTTTGATTTTTGATTTACACAAGCTTTTAAAAAAAATAGTATCATTGCTTAATTGATATCTAAAATTGTGCTTGTCATCCTGAAACCCAAGAACAAATTAAAACATCATCTGATTGTCATTTTTGCTTAAAAAATTGGACTGTCATCATAAAGTAAAGTAATTTATGTTACAGTCATAATCTCTTCTCTACACCTACCCAAGCTGTTGATTCAATCAGTTTTGTCTGGGTGTCACACTGTTACCGGTATATAAGATCACAATTTACATCACTTGCAGTAAAAGTCAGAGGTGCTAATGCAGTCAAAGGTGTCATATTTAATAAATAAATAAATTTATTTCTAAACCAATTTCCATGTTGGACAATGCTAAATACACAGCTTATGTTGCAACCATCAATATTTGATTCTGTGCTAGTGTAGACAGAGTGGCTTTTGTAGACTAAGGTCATTGATCAAAAAAGCATATTGACATATAAATGATGTCTTTTCTTTTGTTGCAACATTTTGTTAATTGTTTTCCCACCTGTTTAGTCATGATAGTCTTGGACAAAAATCTGGAAAAAGTACATGTTGCTTTGTACAAAATGTCCAATCTATGAAGCAACTTGTCCATGAAAAATATTTTATAAAACATCATAAACTGACAAAGAACATATTAACACAATGATGCTAAAAACTTTATAAATAAAATAAAAATGTGGCCTATTTTTGAGGCCTATTTGAGCTTTTTCAAAATAAAGTGTGGCTCATTTGACATGTTTGTGGCCTATTGACTGTAATCCATATACCAATTCCATGGTATTTGATAATAAATTTGGTGTGAATAGACTGATAATGATCCCAATCTATCAACCAAAACAATAAACATTATGTTTATGCAGTGTAGACCCAGTGTAGACCCTCATTTTTTAGGGGGGAGGGGCGGCGGCAAGTTTCTTTTTTTTTTAGAAAACAGGTTCAGTCTTCAACGCCCCTGTGGTGTAGATTGCTCTTGTGCCATGTGTTTTATAAGAATAAATAAACGGAGTGTCTAGTACCACGTACGTGGTAATAGACAATAATCTTATTACCACGTATGAAAAAATAAAAAAATATAAGATTCGGGGCAACAGTCAGGTCATCTTCCGGAGCGGGGCCAGAGTAGAAGGTGTAGAGCCCATAGCAGATAGAGTATCGGGATACGAGGTTAGTACAATTTAGTACTTTATACTGATATATCACTAAACTCTAAT
Organism: Corbicula japonica; assembly: GCA_038501625.1. Lineage (NCBI taxonomy): Eukaryota > Metazoa > Mollusca > Bivalvia > Venerida > Cyrenidae > Corbicula > Corbicula japonica. Next base: position 118,220 of record JAZAYU010000533.1, on the reverse strand, counting down.
AAATATGTAAATATATCGTTAATGAGTATAATATGCATTGTAAATTGCATATAAGTTGTATTACAACAAATTTAATGAATTTATAATTCATAATTTTCCTATGTATTATTTTTATTATGATTAACTGACCCAAGGTTTATTTATATTTCAGGCTGTTGTTGTGCATGTCGGGACCAACAACATTCTGAGTGAGAATGCAGCACGTATTTTATGTCGCTTTGTCTCACTGGTGTCAGCTTTCCGAAAGCGCGCTCCACGGATAAGTGTATTTGTGTCTGGTGTTTTACCCAGAGCAGTTAGCACTTGGGGCGGTAAGGCGGATACCCGCTTTCTGGACCGCTGCAATCAGCGAGCCGTCGATGTGAATTACGGGCTGCAGCAGATGGCAGAGGTAAACTACGTGGAGCATCCCGATTTCGGCTTCAGCCGGAAAACCACCCGTCGCCACCTCTTGGCAAAGGACGGTCTCCATCTATCTCCAGATGGTCTTCAGCAGCTTAAGACAGACATCCGTCTTGTCTTGAACCGTACTCTCTCTGTCTCTACTTCTGCCTCTTGTGGGCAGACTAGAGGTGTGTCACCGGACGAGTGGCCTGCGTTAGCCGTAGGCCAAGTTTGCAAACCGGTGACAAGTATGACCACCCTTTATTCTACCATTCTTTCACAGCCGAGGGTTTATCCCGAGCCTGTATCTTCGCCAGGATCTTCTACTGTTACTCCATTAGAAGATGAATGGCCTCCCCTTCCTTCCTTGAATATCGCTGCTACTCAAACCAAGCGCATCACAACCGACGCACACTGTGCAACACCGCCGCCACAGCGCCAAACACCACAAGTGTCGCCTCAGCGTCACTCTATAGCACCAGCGCCTCAGTGCCTTACAGCATCATTAGCGCCTCAGCGCCCTTCATCATGTTCACCGCCGCCACAGCGCCAAACACCTCAAGCGTCGCCTCAGCGTCGCTCTACAGCACCAGCGCTTCAGCGCCTTACAGCATCATTAGCCCCTGCGCCTCAGCGCAGCTCTAATTTCGTATTTCGTATAGACAATACTCCAATATTCTAACTCCGCCGTTGCCTGGTCCCAAGTCCAGGATGAGTAAGGAGGAGGGTTTTAATCTTGGAGTGATCTGAAAATATTAAATAAATAAATATAAAAGTGAGGTTACATTAAATTAAAATCTCATAATATAATTAATTTTTTATAAATAAAGTAATTTGGAATTATTTTATTTATTTTATAAGACCATAATTTATCATTTAATTCGATGCCAGCAAACAAATCATTGCCAATTATCACCTCCCAATAATATTTGGAATTACGTGGTAATAACGGGTACTCTAATTGCCACTTACGTGGTAATAGACAGCTTTTACATTGTGACACGTACGTGGCACTAGACACGGCCATAAATAAAAGAAATCTCATACCTCGTGTTCAGTACTCTCACAAACAATATCTTCGACTGCCATGAGCTCACATGTCTGAATGACGAACATGACCAGTGACAAAAAACTCTTATACAAAACTGAATTGTGGCGCTGGTCTACGCTAAGCTCAGTGTGTCTCACATTGTGACTGAGTGACATTGCGAGGTCCAGTTCACAAATCAACTTCACATAAAAGTTGGTTCTCACCAGCCTTACATATTGTTTTCAAGAAAAACTCCATGCATCTGATTGTTTCGTCGATGGGCCTTATGCTCCTTTGAATTTAAAGGCCTAATAATCCACTGACAAGCTACCATTCAGTAGTTTTCAACTTGACTTCTTCAGTCTATTTTCTCAAAATGGCCGATTGCTAGTATTGCTATATGGTTACAACGAACGACAACCTACTCTCTAAACAGACGATTTAGTTTTTTAGCTTTCCAAAATGCTTGTCCGATAACAATGCTACCGAATAATACGTTTTAATTTTTAAAGATATTTTGCCATTTATAAAAATAAAGTCAATAACAAAATTTGTAAAAACAATACTTTGCCGTAAGTTTTTACCGGTCAGGTTTTTTCCCGTGTTTACATTGCCTTATGCTGTGCACAACCGGAAACCAGCGCAAACGAAGTGGACAACCTTTTTTTCTCCTTAGTGAATGGGCATTCCTGCGACCTTAAGACGAGCTTAACGCTCGGGTCGCTTTGCGACCCGAGCTAGAGCTCGATACTAAATGTCAATTCCAGAATGAAATAATCTTCCAGTATTAGACAAGACGTTATGGATGGTTTTGTCACTGTGTTGTAGTTTGTGTTTTGTTTTTTATCGTTTTTGTGTTTTAAAAAAGGAAACAGTGTGACTTTTTTCAATGTCATATTATGTCGTACTAAAATGGATAAGGCTTTCTGATATTGATTGATTGGTTTCTATCAGTATGTCACCATAGGCACAAAACAAACTCACTAAGAGATATGGACTTCTTCATGTATTTATTTTCAGGCAAGAACGTGTATGACAAGTTTGTCGACGAGTGTAAAGAACACTTAGTGCACCTGTACCGATAGTTTGAGACGAAGAAAAGGAACATTACCATAGACAAAGATGGCAAGGAGACCATGAAGATACCAGAACAAATTAAAAGATGTGGTTGCTACTATGAAAGAGTTTAAAGAGAAAGTAACTGTTACAGGCGATAAGCTGAGAGTTGATGCAGCCATCATGAGGTCTTGGTTTGATGTGTCAACAAGGAAGACTGTAGAACATGTTAAGAAGTTGTTTAGACAAAAGAATGCAAAGGATGTTAATACAATTCTCCTTGTAGGAGGTTTCTCCGAGTCCCCTATGCTCCAAGACGCCATGAGGAAGATCTTTAAGGACAAGAGGCTGATCATACCAGAGGATGCAGGCTTAGTGGTTCTAAAGGGAGCTGTGATATTTGGCCAAAATTCGGTTACCATTGTGTCTAGGATAGCAAAGTTTTCCTATGGCGTGCGTGTCTATCGCGACTTTATACCAGGTTCGCACCCTAACGACAAGAAATTGAAAGTAGGAGATAAATGGAAGTGCAAAGACGTATTTGCCTGTCATGTGAAGAAAGGACAAGAACTTGTTGTTGGCGAAGCTCAGACAAATCAACGGTACACACCACTAGAGGCGGACCAGATGTCCCTGATCTTCGACGTGTATACCTCTCCAGAGGAAGACCCACAGTACGTCACTGACCCAGGATGTCTGAATGTAGGCCAACTAGAAGTTGAGGTCCCGGACCTCTCTGGTGGAAAAGAGCGGGGTGTTTGAGTTCAGGTGATTTTTGGTGGTACGGAAGTAGTTGTAGAAGCCAAAGAAGAGAAATCGGGAAAAATTGCAAAAGCAAGCTTTGACTTCTTGCAAGATACAAATCAGTACAGTGATGAAGATTAATCAAATTAAAAAATGTTAATTATACTAATGGAATAAGAAAAAAACACCGTTTTCATAGATAATTGTAAAGACACCCCGGTAAAATTTTATATTAGTGGGTTTTGTTGGAAATGATAAACAATGGGGCAATAATTATTTATTTTATTATTTCATTTCTGAAATTTTAGCCAGTTTAAGTTATTTGCATTATTTGTCCCCCTTAATATCTTTCTGAAAAATATGCCGCAAAAGGTTAAGCGTGATCCATGTGCTTCATGTATTTTGCATTGAGGAAATATTACAAAATATTTTTGCAGATCATTTAAGTATTGCGTGTCTGAATAATGATATTTTTTAGTGTTGAAAGTGATTTTTTTCAGTAGGGGAGACCGAGGCATACTGATACAAAATTAACATGTCATAATATCGTGACATATTCAGCTTCAAACAGAAAGCTGAGGTAGGGAGGTGTAGCATTTTTTAAAGCCAATTAAATCTGTGATTTATATTTTCGGTATGTACATGTATACGACAATAGCTACACGCAAGTTAAACAATTTTATTGTAAATATATCACTTTGTCCCGGGCATTGGGGCATAGTGATACAACAGCAGGGGCTTAGTGATACATATAATTTATTGATGGCTAAATTTCACACAAATATTAAATACTAACTAGTATCAGTAGTAACTATTAAGCCGTACAATACGGGAAACAATATTACTGTTACATAGTGCCAATGCGTCTGATATTGCGTCTGATCAGGCCCCATGATTATAAACCCTTTTTCATGCAAAACTCAATATGAGCATGAAATTTTGATGGGTTTTATAATCGCGGGGCCATTCCAGCCTGCACATTTGAACAATCTGGTCAAGATCAGTACTGTTAGTTTACAGTGCACCATACCTGTAGTATATGAAAAAGCAAACAGTGTGTATTCTAATCAAACCGCCTACATGCACAAGATGATCTAGATCCATACTAGGAACACAAACAATATGTTTTTGCACAACACGGATGTGCATAAGTTTGCAGCTCTTTGTGTAAATGTCCATTGATAATATCGTATCAAACGGACTTATGGTATAACAATAATAAAACCGCCATGCTAACAAACCATTATTGATGCAGAATTTTGCGTTTTAAGCTAATCTTTCACTAAGCCGCAGAAAACATCGCCGTCTGCATCAGAATCACAGTTTTGACAAACGAACAACTGGCCTTTTAACACCGACGTGCACTCTTCGTGTGCCTACTCTTTACACTGAAATCACTGAATCCATTTTTCACGGGCTTTACTGTTAGAGTACGGTTCCAAAAAGATAAGACAGTACAATTTTTTCCTCCTCTGAACTTTCAATTTCGGAACTCTTTTTTGTAGGTTTTAGTCTTTTCTTCGGTTGTCGTTCTTTCTTTCCTTGGCTAATGATCTTTTAGCAGATTGTTCTATCTTTACGAAGCTTCTGCTCCTCCAGTGCATTTTTCTCTGGCGTGTCAGTCAAAATGGCTGTCTTCCTTTTATTTCGACCGGCATTGGATTTTTGTGGAGGTGCCTCTGTGTAAGGTCTAATATGCTCTGAACTAAAGGGAATGTCTTCCTCATCAGATGTCAGTAAATTCAATTCACTGTGAATTTGCGAAGACAATTATAATGAGAGATTCCTTCATGTCCAACTTTAGCCAAATGAACATCGCCTTTACATTCGACACCTGGGCGTCCGGGAGCATGTGCAGTGATGTGAATACCGTTTTCTAGATACTGATATAAAATGACCGATACACCGATGGCGTTGCATAAAGCAGCTAGAATTAAATCGCCTGTGTCATCGTTGTAATCTTTGTTCACAATGTAGTTTTCAACATCGGCAACATCTCTCTCACCAGCGAACTCTTCGTAATAACATTTATAAACAATCATTTCATTTTTCAGTCTGAAACAGAGCTCATCGTGAGAATGTGAGAGTAAATTTACTTCTAGTAAGCTTCTTCCGTTTTTAGAATGCACAACGTTTTCAGAAATTGAATGCACGACGTTTTCAAAATGCACGACGTTTTCAGAATGCATAACGTTTTCAGAATGCACGACATTTTCAGAATGCACGGCGTTTTCAGAATGCACGACGTTTTCAGAATGCACGACGTTTTCAGAATGCCAGTGTACATCATTCTTCTGATAATCCTTGTTAACCGTGACGTTTTCAGTTGCTCCTGAAACGTTGCTATTGAACATGTTTAGGTTTTCTGGTAGTCTAGTGGTCGGTCCGTCACATAACTTGGAAGAAATTCTTCAGCCGTAAAAAATTCATTGTTGAATGGATAGATTCCTGTGACCTTGAAACCATTGATTATATTTACAGGAGTAGAAGCTCTTGGGAGATAGTCTCTAGCAATACTCGGAATGTCATTAATGTCATGCTTTTTCCTGGGTTGTTTCTAAGCCATGCACTTTGTGCTGATGCCAGGCACCTTTTAAATGGTCCAAACACAAAGCGGTCAAGGGACTGAAGTTTGTGTGAGCAGTGGGGCGGAAAAGAAAACATAATCACTCCGTTTCACAAGCGTAGTTTATCACATCTATGTGAATATGCGCCTCGTGATTATCCAATAATAATAACACTTTTTTGTCCTTGGATGACTTCGTTACTTTTACAAAATGGTTCATAAAGATAAGAAAGTTATCAATGGTCATCCAACCAGATATGTGAGCACCACCTATGCAGCCGAAAGGGCCATCTCTAATGAAATGGTCTTGAAACTTAACTCTGGGGAAAATGAACATTCAAATGCCAAAACCCTGACTTCCGATGGACCTGAGGCCAAAGTAAATATTAGCTGCAGTCTTTAAATACGACTTGAACACGGATTCTTGATCATTACTGAAGACGGGTATAAATTTCCTCTGCGAGAAGCTCTCTACATATTCAGATGACAAGCCTAAAGCCTTGCTTTCCTTTATATAACCCCACAGTGTCATAGGATGCATTTTTATTTCACCCGCAACAGATCTTACACTTCTATTGCAGTTGATAACATCTGGAAAAAGAAAACAGCAATAGCTCTACCGGTTGTCTGGAAGTAGATACATTAATTTAAATGTCTAACGGTGTGTGGTTGAAAAGAAGCCCCAAAGACAATTTGAAACAAACATGCGGGGTATAATGATACAGTGTATCACTATTCCCCACCTACGGCGGGAAACATGTTGATTATTTTTAGAATATTCACAGCAACACATATGAAGAAGACCGAGCATAGTTTTTTATGTAAACATTTCAGTAAAGAAGATCTAAATATATACATTCGCTCAACAACAAAATTATGATTTTTGAAAAAAGTAAAAATATACTCACGTGCTCAAGAATCCTGAAATCTGGCAAAAATAGCAGAGATGTATCAGAATGCCTTCCAGAAAATGCATAAAAATGGCGGCCAGTAAAATAAGAACGCTGGTAATGTTTATGACGAAACTGATGACGTAATGTATATTACATCGAAAAGATATCACTATGCCCCTTGTATGATTATGCACCGGTCTCCCATTAGCATTACACATTTTCTGCAAGTACCAAAGTGCTGATTACAACTTAGCCATTATTTGAGAGGTTTTTATAATTGGAATGATAGATTATCTTGTTTTTGTTTTTGTTTTACTTGAATAGTACGAATGAATAATGCCTTTATAAGGTGATTTATTTTTCATTTAATGGGTATGTATGTTTATCGAAATATTTTCTGTGTGTTTGGAAGAGTTTTATTAAAGACACTAAATAGTTATAATTAATGTTTTACTTATTTTGATTGTACTCATAAAAAGTGTAATGCAACCATTTTATAAATACTTTCAACGAAGAAATACGAGGGTAGTCCAAATGAAGTGTACTCATGATTCGGATATTGTTCAATCACACCCAAGGATATACGTCCTGCTTTTTATGCCCCCGAAGGGAGGCATATAGTAATCGGACCGTCCGTCTGTCCGTCCGTCCGTCCGAAATAATCTTGTCCTCGCTTCTTCACCAAAACTGCTTGAGGGATTTCTTTGAAACTTCACAGGAGTGTTTGTCACCAAGCCTAGTTGTGCATATCGTCAGGAATTTCTGCTCGGATTAGTTTTTGGCTGAGTTATGGCCCTTTTTAGCAAAATCTTGCTCTGGAAGATTTTATAAGGTAAATTTTGTCATTTTGTCATTTTCTATGGATAGTGACCAAATAAACTTTCTTACTTTATAGCACTTTGAAAATCAGGCTTTTCTGAATATGTTATTCACTGTTTGCAAGTAAAACAACAACAAGAAGAACAACAACAAATTTGAAGCATATTCTCAAAATGTTAAGACTAAATAAAAGAGAGTCTTAGATGTATACAGTGTATCTACACAAACTGGCAAGTTAAGGCCACACTTTTTTATGTTCCCCGAAGAAATTTCGGGGGAGTATATAGTCGCCAAGTTGTCGGTCAGTCCGTCAGTTCGTCCCGCATTCTTTTAAGACTCTAGCGGTCACATTTTTGCCCCGATTGTTTTGAAACTTGGTCAGAATGTTTGACCCAATGATTTCTCGGACGAGTTCAAATATGGGTCATCTGGGTCCAAAAACTAGGTCACTGTTAATAAAAATAGAATTTTCTTGTAACACTCTAGCGGTCACATTTTTCTCCAATTAACATGAAACTTGGTCAGGATGTCTGTCCCAGTAATTTCGGACGATTTCGAATATGGGTCATCTGGGTCTAAAAAATAGGTCACTGTTACTTAAAAATAGAATTATCTTGTCTTGCCGGTAAATTTGTTATTTCTTATTGGATTTCAAAATAACTTGGCACAAATGTTCACCATGACAAGGCGGTGTGTCGAGTACAAAACCCATGTCGGTTGGTCCAAGGTCAAGGTCACTTTAAATAAAAATAGAATTTTCTTGTTAACACTCTAGCGGTCACATTTTTCACCTATTGTCATGAAACTTGGTCAGGATGTCGGTCCCAGTAATTTCTTGGAGGAGTTCAAATATGGGTCATCTGGGTCTAAAAACTAGGTAACTGTTACTAAAAATAGAATTATCTTGTCTTGGCTGTAAATTTGTTATTTCACATTGGAATTCAAAATAACTTGGCACAAATGTTCAACATGACAAGGCGGTGTGCTGAGTACAATATTCATGCCGGTTGGTCCAAGGTCAATGTCACTGTTACTAAAAATAGAATTTTCTTGTTAACACTCTAGCGGTGACACTTTTGCTCCGAGTGTAACGAAACATGGTCAGTACGTATGTCCCAGTAATTACTTGGGTGAGTTCAAATATGGGTCATCTGGGGTCAAAAACTAGGTCACTGTTACTAAAAATAGAAAAAATCTTGCCTTGGCTGTAAAATTGTTATTTCTCATTGGATTTCAAAATAACTTGGCACAAATGTTAACTATGACAAAGCAGTTTGTAGAGTTAATACCCATGTCTGTTGGTCCAAGGTCAAGGTCACTGTTACTAAAATTAGAATTTTCTTGTTAACACTTTAGTGGTCACATTTTTGCTTGTTGACAAGTGAGCGACCCTATGGATCCTCTTGTTGCAAGGGTTAAAGGCCCTTACTCTTTACTATTTAACTTCCACAGGCATATTTTTACTACATATACTGAACAAAAATAAAAAGTATCCACATTTTATATGCTTATATTCTCATTAACATTTTTTCATTTAATCAGGTACACTTTGAATGGTGTTTTAATTGGTTAATCTCAGTTGTTTTCAATTTTTATTGTTCATAATCATAATCTTCCACACCAAGACCTAAGCAACGGCAAGTCGAATAACAATTAATAATGGATTACAAAACACTACATATTCAATTTAAAGGGAGGTAATTGGAAGTGGTTGGACTTTCTAGCGTAGTTTAACGATGACAACTTGTTTTATTAATGAATGTTTTATGATTTTATTGATCACAATAGGTGGAAAGATTGATTTAATTCAAAACGATGTGAATACTTCAAAGAATCACTGACTTTTTCCTGGAACCCTCATTACAACAAAGGGAAAGACTAGATGTTTTTGAGAAAAACGCATTTCTCCCCACTGCGCGCTCCTCCCTGCGCGCTGTTGAAGGAAGGCAAAGAACGAGATATGACCGTTTTGAAACGGAAGCGTTTATTATGGTAAAAAGAACATGCATATATATATATATATAGGCCGGTGGCCAGGAACATGTTTGCTCCCCCCCCCCCCCTTGGGGAATTTTGTAGACATGATTTTTCTGAAAGCCTGTTATGTCCTGGATATTTTGCAGTTTGTTTGCACTCTGGCGAGTGGGGCATAAGGGAGTTACGGAGGTTTTAATATGTTACCCCTAAAATTTGTAGAAAAAATATATCGATTTTGAATCTTTAATTCTGCTCTATTCCAGCTACGATTTAATAAAACTTATATTTTTGTATAAGGATGAAGTATTATCTGTCGATTAATGTAGTTTTCATTTCAAAATTTTTGCACTTAGGTAACATATTTAGTGTATAACATACATAACCCTAAAAAGATGTAATTTAAGTCAGAAACTTACCTGTAGGATTTTTATTTGTAATCAAACTTTGGCAATAATACATGTTTTTGAAAGCTGCATGATCAAACAATATAAAACAGTGTGATTTTCATAAAAATCACACTGGCATTTGTAATAATTTTTCCATAATCTTATATGTTACCATATCGCTAATTCAAACATTGTATTCATGTTTTGGGATAAACAAGCATACAATATAGAGTTTAATTAAATTATTGAGCTTTATAAATGTAAGTGTTCTTGAAACTTGCATGACTTCAAATTTTCAACATGCATAACATATGTTACTTATTAAAATAAGGCTTATTTCCTTGTTTTTATTTAATTTTAATGGTGTTAGCTGATATCTATTTGAAGAAATTAACTATGTGTGCTCTGTGCAATGTCCTGATGTTTGTTAGCCCTGTGAAAATTTTTAATTACCTTCACAGATGTTTTTTAAACTAATATTACTGATTGAATTAAGTATTTTCTCTTAAACTGATATTGTTGTACAAAGAACTGATTACATTTACAAAACTGTATCACGACTATTCAATCATTTTAGATTAAACTATAAAATAATCATAGTAAGATGTCTGTAGTGTGTAATATGTTATGTTATGTTATGTTGTTAAAATGTTAAAGTGTTTAAGCTTTTCCATTGTAAACCTTCTACGTAACATATAATTCCGAGGTTACAATATTGACAAAGTACAATGCATTTATGAAATAAATTCTAAAAAAAATAATTTTTAGAATTGGTTCCAAAAGTAAAAAGACAAGAGATAAAAATATTGCTTTGGAAAGTGTTACAAACAAAACTAATTAAAATTAAATATATGTTACCTAATTATTAAAATAATTTTTTTAGAAAGATCACCAAATAAAATAAATTTCTAAACCGTGTTTTAACCGGTAGTTTGTATCTAGATTACAGTAGAGTCATTCATAATGTGAATATGAACTTTCTATGAACTATATTTACTAAAAACAAGGTTAAAAGCACCAGTTCTGGTCTTTTAGAGCAATAATAACTGACAATTCTATTAAATAAAACATGTGAAATAAGAAAAATAAATTGTCCTAAATGAAACATTATTGTTTCCATTGTTCAAAAAAAGCTTAAAATGTGTTAAGAATTCCTTAAGATCTTTGTAGAATGTTATTTTTCTTAAAGACAAATAAGTGTTAAAGAGAAACATCCTTATTTGAAAGACAAACTGTTTAATGCAGGTGATGGTAAGCAAATAGACAAGTTAACGTTGACTTTTGTATAATAATTTTTTAGGTAAAAATTCTTTTACTTGAGTCAAAAAAATTACTATATAATGCTCATGCTGTTTCAATGTTTTACGAATTCTACACTGAACCTTAGTATTTTAGATGAATAAAACTACTTTTAAAAACATTTCGAACATCAGATATATAATTTAATCAGCTAAATTGTGTAAAGTTTAAATTCAGTAGCTTTTAAATTTGTTATAGATCAACTTTACCAGAATATAATATTATATAAAAATATTTATCAAAATGTTAATTTACTAATCATTTGCAGTTTCTTGCTTTTCTTTTCTTTTTATTTTTGATGGTTATTAAAGTAAAAATGGGTAACATATTACAGGATGACTAAAGACATAAATAGAATAATAAAATGATAATTAATGTTTCAACATTTTTTTAGAACAAATTAACGTTATCTGTCTCAATCAAGAGTATCTGGACAGCTTTAGACTGGATGCACCAGCCCATGATTAGTGCAAACGTAAGCTGTATTACAATGTTGTTACTGAGCCATATTGATAGGTTTATTGTTAATTTAAAAAGATATAAAATAGGACGAACTTGAACTATCTACATCGTACACATTTATTTCAAGACATATTGAGCAGTACACAGATCATTAACCTCTAAAGTTTAACTACGTTTAAATGAAAAATACATTACTGTTCAATATTACCAGCATCAATACCTTAATTTGCTTTTGTAACATAATTATATATATATTACCTATTTTAATACAAGATACATAAAGTGCAGGGAGGTTGGTAACTAAAATACGTTCTTTTGGGTAACATATTTAAAAATGGTGATTTACGATATGGTATTTATTTTTATTATGAGATAAAGCTAACTAATCGTTAAAACTCATGAAGAGGTGTATTTAAAAAAAACAATTACACCAAAACTTCAAATTTATTTACCATAGGCATAAGTATATGATAAAGCATAATAGTAAAAAGGTGAAATATGCATATCAGGAAGTCACATATAACTAAAGTTATAGATAATATTAACACAGTTTTTAACACAGTTTACCTTTAAATCATACAAATTCAATATGTCTTTAAGAGTTTATTTCTTTATAATTTATTTCATTTATAAATATTTTATTTGCTATCTTTGAGATGTTTTTTTAAATTGTTTTTTTTTTCAGATATTTTGGTTTTTGGAATTTAATAATATATGTATTTATTTACATACATTAAACAAGAAATGTGCCTCAATGTGACTTTATTACATTTAAATACTGCAGTCTTATTTATATTAATGAAATAAGCAAATAAAACAGAAATTCTTTATTAATGTAAGTAAGAAATGTTGCATACAACTTTTTAAACTAGGTTTTGATGATAAGTAACATATCTTAATGACTATTTATAGACCTAAACCTTAGGTTGCAGATGTTTTATTGCATTAAAAATTAAAAAAAACCCATCTTCCTGGTGTAGAAAAAATAGGTTTATTTCAGAACTTATATAATTGCCAATTATTTCTTCAATGCATACAATTTTCTCAAAGGTCACATATTCAAACAGGCGTTACGGTAAAACGCCCCACTCGCCAGAAAGCAAACAAATTGCAAAATGCGAGGAATGGGATAGGCTTTCAGAAAAACATACCCTTCGAAATTCCCCCAGAGGGCAGGGGGGTCTATTGGCAGCTCAAGGTCTAATACATTTATGGCTTGTTTTCCCATTTTCTTTTCTTTCGGTAACATATTTCAATATAGCGTTACGGGCTTATGTTCCAATATATATCACTGTATTATATTTGTCCTGATGTCCCATTTATCTTACTATATTTTACTTATAAGCACAAATTACTTGGTACTGCACGTAAGAAATGATTCATACATTTTATTTTAATAGGTTTTTATGTTAAATAACATAACTTTATCACTATTTTAGACCAATACCTTAGGTAAATGATGTTTTATTGCATTAGTAATGTAGATTAGAGCTTTCTGGTGTAGAATAAATATGTTTAGTTTAGAACTTTTACAATTGTCAAATATTTCATTCTTGCACAAACTTTTTTCAAAGGTAACATATTCAAACATGCGTTACGGAAAAACGCCCCACTCGCCAGAGTGCAAACAACTTGCAAAATGCGTAGAATGGTATAGGCTTTCAGAAAAACATACCCTTCAAAATTCCCCCAGGGGGGGGAGGGGGGTCTATTGGCAGCTCAAGGTCTAATATATATATATTAACATATATATGGTTATGATAGTTTCACACATGACTCTAGGCACGGTTGATGTCACCTGTCATGAGAGTGAAACTGTTTGTATGGACGGCAGTGTTGAAGACAGCATATGTTGCATCGTGGTAGCTATAATGTATTGGGGTGACACCTGCTTCAATGAAGTCCATGTTTTTAACATATATATGGTCAAGAAGTGTCCTTCCGGCAGTGGTGTGTACTTGAACAATTTGCTTGTAGTCACAGAAAGATGCCGCAAGTTCTTTTTAGGAGGTCGATGTTGAAATCTCCGAGGACGATGCACCGCAGGTAGTTACATTGGTGTAGCAGCCTGTCCAACTGTAATGAGAAGTAGCGTAGGGGAGTGTTAGGGGGTCTGTAGACACAGATAATACATGTGGATATATCTATAAGTTCCACAGCAAGGCATTCAAGGCTACACGGTCGATCAGATGGTGGTAGCTGTCTGTGTCTCAGAAATGTCTGGTGGTGGGGGAAGGGAGTGGAGAAGGTAAGCTGTGGTTGTAGCCATGTTTCTTGCATCGCTATTATGTCCATGTGATTAAGGAAGATGTTGGATGCCATGTCTTCAAGATGAGGTATAAAGCCCTCACAATTGTGGCTGCCAATGTAAACACGATTGTTGTGATCAATTGGTTCTTTTGTCATTAGAGTATTCCAGTGTAGCAATGTGTTAGCTTTGGGCATTGCCGAAAGTTTGTCTTTTATTGTGTGATCACAGTAGATAACGTCAAGGTTAAAATGGTTTTGTAAGAAATAAAGGCCAGATGATGACGTGACACGGCTTATGGCAACACAAGTCATTCCAGGTTTAAAAGCTCCATCAAGAGAGACAACGGCTTTGTCTGTTGTTGCACCTTGTATTTTATGAGTAGTTACAGCCCAAGCAAGCATGAGAGGGTACTGGGGTCTTGTGATATGAAGAGGTGTTCTCTGAATAATTTCTGTTTGGGGTTGTAGAACAGTTGAAGTTGGTAAATGTGGTGGAGGTTTGATTTTGTTCCGTGCATTTATGCCAACTCGGTGTTCGTCAAACTCAACACATATTGCAGGTGGTAGGCCGAACGGAGTGCTGCCCGGGAAAATATGAGTGACTGATCCAATAACACCGTTGGTGAGGCCATCAGCAACATCAATATTCATTGTGAGCATTATTCTTGCACCTCTACAAATAGTGAGGGTGCGAGGTAAGTTTGTTGCTGTGATATCTAGTGGCTCGTTTCTTTTGAATTGTTTTTTTTTTAGTTTTGTCTTGACACATATCCGCAGCTTGCAAAGTGGACAAGGTTTCCTGGGTGGACAGTTTCATGAGCATGAATTGGTTATGATCTCTTAACTGTTTATGTAGCGGAGCGATATGCAATGCACTAAATGGGTAAGCAGGGTCTTCTTTGTTGATAATGTGATTTCTAAAGAAGGCTTCATCACCAGGAAGTAATGGGTCGTTTTTGTGACGAAGTCTGAGTCTGTTTAGCAGTGGAATGAAGTTGTTGTCACCCTTTTGACGTAGAACCTCCGTTAGCTCCCAGATATGGAACAAACTCCACAGGTCTGTGAGGGAGGTGTTGTTAGAAAGAAGCGATTTCTTAGCAACAGGAGGAATTTGGTAGAAATCACCAACAGCCAATACAGAGTTGTTTCCAAAGTAAGAGTTTGAAGAAAATGGTTGTTTGATCTGTTGTAATCGACAATGCACAAGATTCAAAAGATCAGTTGGAACCATAGACACCTCATCTATGATTAAGAGCTGGAGGTCTTGAAGCTGAGATCGTAAGGTATTTGCTGGGTCTTCAGGCAAGATTTTAGACATACCTTAACCAATAGAGAAGGCAGAATGAATGGTTTGGCCGCCAATGTTGAAGGCAGCTGTGCCTGTGTATGATACTAAGAGAGCAACAGGTAAATCAGGATTACCACTTCTTCTAGTAAGGGTTCGGTTTACTTCGTGAAATATACATTTGATAGTGAAAGATTTCCCTGTGCCTGCTCCTCCAGTCAAGAATATGTAAAAGGATGGCCTATCTTCACCATTTTCTTTCATCTCAGCCCAATGTTTTATGAAGTGGAAAATCTGTGCTTGTTCCAGATTCATCTTTTTAAGCCTGGTTTTTTGGTCAGACTGGGAAGTCACAGTTTGGACTATATGGGAGCTTGTGTTGTGACTAGCAGCAGGCGTTTTTTTGGTTTGGAGTGAAATCTAAAATATCTTCAACAGGGATTTCCTCAGCATTTTCTCGGACATTCTGTAGGGCATTTTGAAGTTCTTCATCATCTTCCAGTCTCAATGGTTCTTGATTTGGAGCAATATCGACCCAGGCATCTTCTGGAAATCCTTGTTCTTGGAGTGATGTCCAGGCGTCATCGAGGTCTTCTGTGATTTTTTTCAAACTGTGACATGATCGGTATGATTGAGGTGGAGAGCTGTTGAAAAGTCTGTTCATAGGTATCTGCATTGAGTGGTTTAAGATCTGTCGAACGGTGGGGCATGAACATTTTTAAGATTTTGTGGTAGTAGTCTTCAGACTGTTTGTTTTTGTTTACTTTTATATACCGAATCACAGCAGGTTTAGTTCTTTTCGATATTGTGCCCATATTGTTTTTAAGGGGGATCAAATTTCCTGATGTTTCGTGATCTGTCATATCTTGAATGTGATCTGTATCATGAGTAGTTCTATCTTTTATACGGTAGTCCCGAACAAAGACAGCAAGGCACATGTTTTCAAAGTCTGGCGAAGTTGGTAGTGCAACATACCTATCTATTATACTTGTCATCCAGATGTTATCATCTTCTTCTGATAGCAATTTGAGAGGCTTACTAAATTTTGGAGCATGTCGATCTACAGGAATAAAGACTACTTGGCGAGAAGATTGTTTTAGATGCATTCCAGTGACCCTGTAGATAGCTTCCATAACACTTACTTCTCTAGATTGTAGGTAGACATTGCCTAATTTTCTTAGTTGCTGCACAGGTTCAAGGTGGCCTTCTTTGGCTTCTTTTTGTGCATTTCTAAGCAAGTCTCCAAGTTGCCTTTCAGCTTTAAAAATATAGCTGACAATGTACATGATGCAGCTATAAACATCAAGAACAGGCTGAATGTCCATGTTGCCATTCCAGACTCTTAAAAGATCTTTGTTGTATGGGTTTACCCAGCACTCTGCGATATTCCTCTTATAAATGACGGTATTTTTGTGCACAGTGGGCTGCTTGATAGTGCTGTTGGTCAACATGTAGTCTGTTAAAGACATCAGTTACTGCCTCCCCTTCTTCAGAAGTGTTTACTGCCTCACAAGAGCTAGTGTGTCTGCGGCAGCCTTTTTATATGTTGTAAGAGGAGTGTTTTCAGGAGGAGGAGTTGGTATAGCAACGAAATTGTCACAAGAGACTGGACGTGGAAATGAGAATCTGCAGTCCTTGTTATCTTTTTTACACGACTTTGAGTGGTTTTTAGAATGCATCTGTACACTTGTAACAATCTCATGTAATTCCTGATCAGTGGTTTCTTGTTGATATAGTTAATGAAGGACTAATTGCTCTTACTGTTTGGATCGAATGAAGGGGCATCGGCACACCAGAACAAGCAATGAATATGTGGCCACCCTCGACTTTGAAATTCTGTCCTGTAAAAGAAGTCTTTAACTTGTCTAATTGGTTGCGCAGGTGATAGTATGACATTAGTTATGAATGAATGGACACGATTCTCAAACATACGACATGCTGTGACTGGATTAGAGTTGATGATGCGACAGTAAGATGACCAGTCTAAGTCGGTAGGGACACTTCTGTCTTGTTGAGTGCATATAGCTGTTACAATTTCAGGCCACCGTTTATCAGCAGCTGAAAAACTACAAAACCATGTTGGTATTCCTAGTTGTTTCACCATAGCGAAAAGGTCTTTCAGTGTTCTTTCCCAGTATGGGGGAGATCCACGTGCACTTGTGAGGAAGTGGTAGCCTTTATTTGAACACAGTTCTCTAGCTGTTACCTGGTTTGGATCAGAAATCCCAGTGGAACTTGTTCTCATAGCTATTGAAACAGAGCTGTTTATGGTATTCAGTTCAGAGAGAAACTGACTATAGAAGATATACTGAGGGTCACTAGCAAACCGTAAATCTGCACTGAATAATCGCAGGTTGAAGTAACGATTAAGTCCAAGTTTAATGCTTCTGCTTTGGCTGAATGAGTTCTTGCCTGTGGGGAACAAGTATGGGAATGCTTGCGACTCCATATTGAAAACTGTTGTGGGACGTGAACCTTGACCTGTAGCAACACAGAACACAGAGTCAGTCAGTTTTTGAGGTCCAGTAACTTGTCTTCAGGCTGTAGGCAAGATACCATTGGAGCAGACGTATCGTGTATATCCTAGTCCGGGAGGTCGTGACCTAAAGACAGAAGCAATGTTAACAAAGGAACCTCGAGTTAATAATAATTGTGTACAAAAGGAGACAATGTCTTTAAAGAGAGGTTGAATAATGCTGCAGTAGAGAAAGTCATAGTAGAAGAAGTCATTGAAATCTCAATGAGGATGTATAATTCTTTATTGGAAGCAATAGTCTGTTGAAAAATGAAGTCAATAGGAAATCATGCATATGTCCCAGGTGGAAAATGCAATAAGAGTGGAATAGCTGTCTAAGCAATGGTGTCATAAACTTTTACCAGACTGAATAGGTGTTCCTGTGTGGGTTGTCTGAGATTCTGAAGATTTGGACTGGCCTGTTATCTGTGGTGTAGATATATCTGAAAGGGGAAGAGGAGGTATAATATTGCTGCATGTATAAAATGTTTAAGAAGTACAATCCTATTATGAAGACATTGCAAAAAGAATAGGGGAGACAAAATTTCAGGATAATAAAATAGAGCAATGTATTATTAATGACATTAAGTTTTAAGGAGATATAGTGCACATGTACATACCACAGTTAAAATCTGTTTCCATTGCAGATGGATTCAGAGTGGGATTTCTTTCGGGCAAGTTTTCAGAATGTTCAGGTGGGGGACAAGTTAATGCAGCTTGCCTTGTAGGTGACCTATCTGTAATAAACAAGAAATGAACAAATGTGATGAATATGAAATGGCATTTTATGAAAAGTAATATGGGAACTAATGTGTTTAAAATGATTGTATGATATTTAAATAAATGTTGTCTCATATGGTTAGTAAGGCTTTTGTTCCCAAAGTATGTGAATATTGTAAGCTGTTTTAACTACATGTATATCATAAAAATATGGAAAGGAAGATTGAACTTACCATGTTCTGGAAGAAATGGAGTTTCTGCCATACGACCAGGAAACGTTATGTTTGTCAAAGTGGCTTGTAGTTCACTGCAGAGGAATGTAGATTCTGTTGCAGATGAAATGTTGTTGTAATTTATGTCAATCTCTGAAATGGAATGGAGAACGAAGATATTGGAGAGGACATGAGAGTAAAAGAAGGTATTTGTTGTCAGGATGGAGTTGTTATAAAAGGTCCGAATGCTTGTTGAGTTAGTGGTAAAAAAGTATATACTGTTTGAGTTATATATTGAAATGCAGCCTGGTTTTTATTTTAAGGTAAAGGAATTTAGCAGTATAAATGGTAGAATGCTATATAAACCTGAAAAATGTGGATATCTCTCTTTCAGGTACAGTAGTGCTTGATGGATTTTATTAATAGAAACTTGCTGGTAAAGATGATGTCCTTTTTTAGTCTAATTTCCTTTTTAGTTTGACTGCAATATTTGTATTATCTGTTATCGGGCGTGGCAGCGTTTGAACAGTACTCTTTATATTATTTGGTACACATACAACTGGTCCATGTATTCCTTGCTGGCTTCCTTTGGGCAGCGTGACAATCTTCATGAACGGAATTATAGGAGACACTAAATGTTTTTCTAAAGCGTTTTAAGTTTTTAAGTATTCGGGCTGTTCAGCCAAATGTAAGTGATTGAGAGATGCTTGATTTGGAATATTTTGTTCAGTAGGTGGCCGTTACAAGTAAGGCAGACATATTTTGCACAAAGTTGGCAATCTTTCCCACATTTTTCAGGTTGGTGCATACTGTTGACAATTATGCAACGAAGAAAGATTTCACACAGTTTAACTTGTTTGCGGAAAAGGAGTCGGAAGCAGACACAGCATGTAAAAAATGGCATTTCTGAAGAGTTATTTTTAAACTGTTGTAAAGCTTCAGCTATTGAAGAAACTTTTCGCATTATTTGTTTTGAAGTTCTATCAATTGCTTGCATATGAGGGCGGGTACGTGGATCGGCCCTCAGCTTTGCCTTTAACTGCCTGTCAGTGAACTGGTGTTGCTGTCTTCTTTCAGGAATTGACATTTTTGTTTGTTTTGAACTCCGATCCAGAGCCTGCATGTGAGGACGAGTTAGAGGATCGGCCCTCAGCGCTGCCTTTAACTGCCTGTCAGATGACTGGTGTTGCTCTCTTCTTTCAGATAGTGACCTTATTGTCTGCTTGGAACTCCGATCCAGAGACTGCATGTGACGACGAGTTAGTGGATCGGCCCTCAGTGCAGTCTTTATGTGGCTGTCAGATGACTGGTGTCCTCGTCTCTTTTCTGGAATCGACCTTATTCTCTGTTTGGAACTCCGATCCAGAGCCTGCATGCAAGGACGAGTTTGAGGATCGGCCCTCAGTGCAGTCTTTATGCGGCTGTCAGATGACTGGTGTGCTCGAGTCTTTTCTGGAATCGACCTTATTCTCTGTTTGGAATTTCTATCTATTGTTTGAGACTGCTTTTTTAGTTGGATTCGCTCTTGCCATTTTCTTGCTTCGCCTGTCTTTCTCTTTTTCCTTTAAACGGATATAAATATTCTGTCTAGATTTTCGTTTACGAAGCGCACTGTCAGTGGTTGGAGAACTATGACTTTGAGAAGATGGACCTTGTACCAGGAACATGTTTTGATGTTGTGCCCTACGCTCTTGATCGTGCAGGTAGGCATTCAGCCAGTGGTAATCATGACGTTCTTCTGGGAAATGAAGGATCTGTGCGGTCGATAGGCAGTATCTCAAATGATTTCTAGCTCTGGATATGTCGTACCTAACAGTTGCAGGGTTTCCTCCAAGGAAGCAGGTGAATGCAAATGCTATTGCCATAACACCACATATTGGGTCAGTTCTTTGTTGAGAGACACTAACATATTGTAGGTTTCTTACAATTTCTACGCCGTAAATAGATGTCAATTAGAGAGACACTTGTTGAAGATGCAAGTTTGACTGTAACGAGTCGTACACAAAAATAACGTTTGTTTCAGATTTGTATAAAGAACAAACCCAGTGTCTACTCACAAGATGTATATTTATTATGTCCTTGTTCATAGGTGGAGGCGGAAAAGCAATTGAACCACTTGACAGTAGATGTAACTGTGCTGGTGTGTAAAGTCCAACAGAGAAGTTGCTATTAGTTGGACAATGACTATTTATAAGGTTTAGTGATGCTGTAATGATGTCATCTGGAATTTCTGAGCTGTCGTCACCAATTAAATCGACCAAATTTTCAGGATGATATGGAAGATGTGCAGTAACCTGAAAAAGAGGAGGAAATGTTAAGCGAAATAGGGACAATGGAGAAGAGTGAGAGCAAGACCTAAGTATTTCAATGTATATTGCAAACACATGTAAATAAATGAAGCAGTAGGGAGGGCATGCATTGTAGCAATTGGACGGCACAATATCTCCAGTGTTATAAATTTCAGTGGTATCAATGGTTGTCCACTTCTACAGTTTCAGTTTTTTTAGACAGATTTACATTACAAACACAATGTTGAGTATTAGGAAAGTAAACTGTTTATGTTTGTAACATGATCTGTTGAAGAAGAGCAATTACAATGACAACTAATGGCAGAGATAATGCAATGTACATGTACCTGTTGTCCATGAGATTGAAGACATCCTGAGTCAGAAGTGTGCGAAGATGTGTCATTGGGTTCTGTTTCCTTACTCAAACAGGATTGACAATCCGTTGAAGGCAGTTTAAGTTCCGTTACCTCTGTTTCGAGAACAACCTGAAAGGGACATGCGTGTTGTTTGAAAAGAATGTTGTAGTAAAACAATGCACGCCATTTCCTGTATACAAATTTATTTTAGTTTTACTGTGGTGGAAGCTTTTTAAGTTACGGGAATTACTCTCGAATCTGTTTCGAGAACTGACCAGTACTGAGCAATGAGAATGAACTTTCTTGCTAAAAGAAACAACCAATGGCAACTGGTAGGGTTCAAAGTCGTGCTTGTTTAGCGAAGCTAAGATTACAAGGCCGTCGCTCAGACCACTAGGCAATGCCCCCTAATGCTGATTGCATATGGAATATGAACAATTATTTTACGTATATAACTGTAAGGAGGGACTGAGGGCATTGTTAAAGACTGGTCGCAGAAGTGTTGTTTCCTTCGGCAAGGATAACAACTATTTACATTGTTTTTCTTTCTTAGTCTGTCAAGAGCCTGCTTCTTTGCATGAGACTGCTTCTTGTTTAAGGCATGTTTCAATGAAGCGAAGACCTAAAATTTTATTAAAAAGAATGTAATGAACATGTACAAAACCAGTTGGTAAACAATGGCGCTATTCAATTGAAAGGCATTATAAGGGAACTGTCAACGACATTGTGGTAGGAAATAAGTACACACTTTGCCTGTATGCATAAAGGAAAAGGCAGAGGCTATGAAAGTTCCCTTATAATGCCTTTCAGTGGAAATACGCCATTGTTTTTTTAATGAAATGAACATGATATTTGAATAACATTGTTGAAATGTGAAACATCATTTCTGTGATGCTCCAAGGAAAAAATGCGTATAAGGTGAAACACATGAAAATAACACAAAAAGTAATAATAGAACTAAATCTATCTTAACAAATACACCTTACAGACCTGAAAATAACATAGGAATGGAAATTGTACAAATGACATGATATGCAAGTAAAAGCAAGGACGTAATCCAGTAGGGAAACACCAATGTATATAATGAAAGTGTTTGTAAATGAGATGTAGACGCAAGGCCTTTATGTAGAGTCTTTCAAATTCTTCAATCATTATCATCAATTTTTGAAGTGGACGGCTGTTCTTTTTGTACCCCCTGTTCTGACAAACTGCCAGTTCAGAGTCGGTTGTTTGTTTGCTAGCTCTTCAGTGTTTTATCATTGCGCAGAGAAGTGTCAATGTCCTTGTCCCGCGACATTTTTATAATTTTCTAGCCATAGTTTTAAAGGGATTGTTACTAATATGCACTTTTTGTCTGGTTCATGGATTACTTTATATCCTAAAATATACAAGTCTAAGACTGGATAAGGTACCCGAGACTATTTAGAATATAAAACACAAAGTGTCTGAATGTCCTGCATCATTACCAAATGAAACAATGACATGAAATTAAAGGAAATAAAAACATCTAAAAATCTAGATATTGCAGACTGCAATGAAAAATGTACAAATGATATTATTTCAGTAAGTACAAACAAGAATCAGAGTACAAACAAGAACTGAAATCACTAATGTTAGGGAGTCGCCAAGGGAAACATTTATACTATTTGTAAACGTCCGGCATCATTACCGAATGAACGAATGACATGAAATTAAAGGAAAGAAAAACATCTTTAAAAATCTGCATATTGCAGACTGCAATGGAACATGTACAAATGATATTATTTCAAAGTACAAACAAGAACCGAATTCACTAAGTTTAAGGATTCGCCAAGGTATACATTTATATTATTTGTAAATGTCCTGCATCATTACCGAATGAAACAATGAGATGAAATTAAAGGAAATAAAGACATCTTTAAAATTCTACATACTGCAGACTGAAATGGAAAATTTACAAATGATATTATTTCAAAGTACAAACAAGAACCGAATTCACTAATTTTCGGGAGTCGCCAATGTATACATTTAAACTATTTGTAAATATCATGTAGACGCATGGCCTTTATTTCGAGTCTTTCAGATTCTGCACTCATTTATCTTTTAAATCGTTGTCTATTTTTTGTCTACGCCGTGTTCTTCACAAACAGCCAGTTCAGAGTCTGTTGTTGGTTTGCTACCAGAATCTGAGGCAATGCTTGCATCCAAGAGAAGAGATTCATCTGTGTCTTGCCATTGTTTGAAAGAACTGAGCTGTTGCTGAAGAGCAGCATTTTCTTCTTGCAGCATGTTAATTTGTTTTTCCTGTTTTTCAGTCTTTTGTTCCAGACGGACAATAGACTCCTTTAACGAATAAATTTCTTAGTGAGGCTTCTGATTTCGCAAGCGTATTGTTTTGGTTTCGTCAGACAATTGTTTCTTCTGGGATTCGTAGCAGTTAGCATTTTTGTCCAAAGCATCTGTAATGTTCATAAGCTCATGGCTGGCATCTTCCTGGGACATTTTCTTTAATTGTACTCGTGTGAAAGGTCCTGTCAATTGCATTGACAAGCGTTTCATTTCTGATACAGCAGAAGACTCCATAATTTCTTGTAAATGAAAAGAGTGATAATGCATGGCCTCAAAGTGGCACCCAACTGAAGACTATCATTTGTTCTAGATGGGAAGGAAGAAATAAAGTATGTTTATCAGAGCAGAAGAAATGACGTTCAATTATAAAGTTAAGTTGTTTAAAATAAGGAAGTAGTGTTATATTTTATGGAGTATAATTTAAAGAGGAACAAAACACAAGTTTTGATTAGCAGACTTTCCTATGGACACTTGACAGTCTTCAGATGGTTTGCAGGCAGATACTGTAATGTAATTCTATCTGTGAATAACACCAACCAAGTTGGCCAAACACCAGCCTTTGCGGCCTGTAAAGGATGGGGAGTTGGTTGGAGCAGAACTTAACGATGTTAGTGAAACGTTGTGAAAGTTCCATGCATCAAAAATAACGTATAATTTAAAGAGAAACAGAACACAAGTTTTGATTAGCAGACTTTGCTATGGACACTTGACAGTCTTCAGATGGTTTGCAGGCAGATAATGAAATGTAATTCTATCTGTGAATAACACCAGCCAAGTTGGCCAAACACCAGCCTTTGCGGCCTGTAAAGGTTGGGGAGTTGGATGGAGCTGAACTTAACGATGTTAGTGAAACGCTGTGAAAGTTCATGCATCAAAAATAACGTATGGGTTATTCTGCCATCACTGTATCTGCTCAGGTGTTTTGCAAAGTGTTTGCCAAACATAATTATTTATATGAATGAATGTATGTCCTTAGGGCGGCAATATGAGGAATCAGACGAAAAAAGAAGTTTTTAATAGTACACTTGGAAGACAACTGGGAATTATTTCAATCATGTTCATAGTAGGAACACTGAAATATAAAGAAACCCAAATGACAATCGGTATGATGAAAAGTAATGAGTGAATTAGTAGCGAGTAATGACAAACATGCAGATATTGTGACGCCCGGCACCACCACTCAGAGGAGAACCCTTTAAGAAATAAGATAAACAACTGAAACAATTTCTTATTTCTTTTTGTTTGAAACCATGTGAAGAGAGTGTTTGCAGAAAGCATAAATGTAAGGAAACCAGTAGTTTTAAAACTTTGAGCTGTTGTGAAAATAGCCTCATTGCATTTTGACAGGAAGAAATGCAGTTTGAAAATAATGAGGCTATAGGTTCCGAACAGGGAAAAAGTTATCAGATTGTCTTTTACTTTCCCATTACTGAGAATCACATGGTTTCAATGGTGCCATATTAAAGTCTGTGAAAACATAAGAAATACTTACTCAAAGCAGGCCTGTCCCTTTTTCTTGTTGCAGCAACAATGAGGTAACAGCAAAAGTTTTATTCAAAAGCTGTGTTAAAGCATACAAAACCGCCGAAATATTCACGAGACATTTAGCATACAGACAAAATATACTTTTCGATATTGTAACGGCCATACCCTGTTCATGACTCTTTGAGACCTATACCGTATACGAAATATTCGGATACGTCTATCCGAATTACCCGACCGTTTCGGATACTCGTTTTCTCCATTAAACTGTCCGTTTTTGAGAATTTGCCTCGATAGACAGTAAGTTCATCCTATTCCACGTTTGTTTTCACCATTATTCCACGAGATAATCATATTTTGTTCATTTAAAGAATTTGCGAATTATCAGACCGGAAACATGCCTCCAAAATAAAAGCAGGCCTGTCCCTATATCTTGTTGCAGCAACAATGAGGTAACAGCAACATTTTCATTTAAAAGCTGTGTTAAATCATACAAAACGGCCGAAATAATCACGAGACACTAAGCACACATATAAAATATACTTTTCGATATAGTAACGGCCATACCATCTTCATGACTGTGGGACCTATACCGTATACGAAATATTCGGATACGTCTATCCGAATTACCCGACCAGTTCGGATACTCGTTTTCTACAATAAACTGTGAGTTTGTGAGAATTTGCCTCGATAGACAGTTAGTTCATCATATTCCACGTTTGTTAGCACTATTATTCCACGAGATAATCATATTTTGTTCATTTAAATCACTACATAATTTGCTAATTATCAGACCGGAAACATGTCGTACCGCTTTGGCAGGCGGAACGAGAACACAGTTTTTATCCCTTCGGTTACCCACAATAAGGAAGTACTTACACAGTAAAAGAGTCCTCTTTTTGAGGATGAATACTGATTGAATTTTGAATGAAGAGTACTGATTAAATGACATTTTTGTACAGAGTAGGTCTGAAACATGAAGTAAATGTCAAATTTTAGTAAATTTTAATGATAGATTGTTGTAAATCAGCCTTTGAACAGGGGTTATTTTGGCCTGTTTACTGCCGAAAATGTTTACCTGTCAAACCAGCCGACACACTTTTGAAATTATTGCGAAAGGAAGCCTTTCTTGCGGCTAGAATATGTCGCATTGGATAGTATTACAAAGTTCAGGTGAGTTTTTTCTATTCGGAACGTTTATAAAAATGTTCTGTTCACAAATGCTTATATGAAACATATAGGGAAAAAACTGTGTTTTTAGGCCAGGCACTGTGCGCGATACGTCCGGCGTAAAGGCAATGACGCCTGCGCGTGATGTCCAACTTTGGCAATGACGTCATTTAGCAATTGCCTTAGCGCATGGTATATAAACTCGGCGAAATTTTGCCAGGTCGTCACTTTCTGGCTATACTGCAAGCCATTCACTTCAAAATAGCATAAGCCATTTTTTGGAATTTTAATAAATATACTCCAGTTACTGAGAATAAACCATTTTCACTCATCGGGCTCCTGCGACCTTGACCTTTTGGCCTGCTGACCTCAAAATCAATGGGGTTCTTCTACTCAATAAGGGCCATCACCCTGTGAAGTTTGAAGGTTCTGGGTCAAAGGGTACTCGAGACATTGAGCGGAAACGGTTTTCACTATTGGGGTCACTGTGACCTTGACCTTAGACCTACTGACCCCCAAAATCAATAGGGCTTTCTACTCAATAAGGGCTATCACCCTATGAAGTTTGAAGGGTCTGCGTCAAAGGGTACTCGAGTTATTGAGCGGAAAAGGTTTTCAATCTTCGGGCCACTGTGACCTTGACCTTTGACCTACTGACCCAAAAATCAATAGGGTTCTTCTACTTAATAAGGGCTATCATCCTGTGAAGTTTGAAGGGTATGGGTCAAAGGGTACTTGAGTTATTGAGCGGAAACGTTTTTCACTCTTCAGGTCACTGTGACCTTGACCTTTGACCTACTAACTCCAAAATCAATAGGTTTCTTCTACTTAATAAGGGCTATTATCCTATGAAGTTTGAAGGCTCTGGGTAAAAGGGTACTTGAGTTATTGAGCGAAAATGTTTTCACTCTTCGGGTCACTGTGACCTTGACCTTTGACCGACTGACCCCAAAATAAATAGGGATCTTTTACTCAATAAGGGCTATCACTGTATGAAGTTTGTGGGGTGTGGGTCAAAGGGTACTCGAGTCATTGAGTGGAAACTTTTTTCACTCTTCAGGTCACTGTGACCTTGACCTGTGACCTACTAGCCCCAAAATCAATAGGGTTCTTCTACTCAGTAAGGGCTATCATCCTATGAAGGTTGAATACTCTGGGTCAAAGGGTACTCGAGTTATTGAGCGGAAACGGTTTTCACTCTTCGGGTCACTGTGACATTGACCTTTAACCTACTGACCCCAAAATCAATAGGGTTCTTTTACTCAATAAGGGCTATCACCCTATGAAGGTTGAAGGGTGTGGGTCAAAGGGTACTCGAGTTATTGAGCGGAACGAAGTGTGACAGACGGACAGACGGACAGGGCAAAAACAATATGTCTTCCCCAGAGGGGGAGACATAATAACTAAGTTATGGTTGCAGATTTTCAAAAACACATTTTCTCTTTGCAATGATAACAGAAATGCAAAGTCGTCCACATACAGATTTCTCAGTTTTCGTTTTCAAATTTTACAAAATTTAAGATAGGAAAGTGGATACTTTTTATTTTTGTTGAGTATATGTATGCCAATTCGATTTCAAAGCTGCATTTCGGGGGCATATGTCAATTTCAAGTGACAGCTCTTGTTAAATTTTGCCTTTGGCGTTGTCTGTGATATGCAGGTTTTATATTCTAAAATCCCCTTTCAAAATTCTATTCTGTTTAGTGCTGCCCATTGTATTCTCGTTTAGGGCAAACCCATTCTTTTATTTGGGGACCATACACCGATGAACATGGAACGGTATAAATATGAAAATACCGCATTGAAGGTTCCATGTCCACCGCCATATGCACACCATCGTTAAGGATGGTAAAATTGTACTGTTTATTTGTAATATTGAGCTGCGCTCAACCCGGGGCTAGGCGGCGTGGGCAGTAATATGCATTTCCATGACTGTCCATGAACAGGCTCAATCAAACCGAGCCTGCAATATTTTCATATTTGCCGTATTCGATGGCTGTCAAAGTTCTTTTTTCATCTATTTTATTAACGAGGAACGGTATGTTGTGAGAAGAGTGTAATGACGTTGCGACGTGCGCCGCGAGTCAATAGGTCGCCTTGTTAATATGTTTGAAATTTCTTTATCTTCAATGATTTTTCTTTGAAACTTCGCATACAAGTTACAAATTTGGTCTTGAGCAACTTTGAAATTTGCAAAAATATGTGTTTAGTAGATTTAATTTTATTCAGATTGTCTACGTTTTATTAGGACAACCCTCGTACACAATGGGTAATTGCAAACCATGACGAAGGTAGCCAAATAAGTCTTGCGAAAAAAACAGCTTTTGGAATGATATTCCCAAACAATCATATCACATAAATATTAACTTAATGAATATGTGTAAAGAACAACTCTCTTAATGATTAAATAAATATTTTATTGCGTTTCTTTAAAAAGATAAACGGTCGTGATGGATGATGCCAAATTCTTAAGTCAAGGTCACATATGATGGAGTAATTAATGCCCCTTTTTTGTACTTAGATTTTGTCATAAAAACTTAACATTGTTTATAACTTTGCCATTTCTTAATATGTATTGTATTTCTTATTATATTGCCCATGACGACAAAGTCGCGATGATGCAACACAGTCTTAAGGTCGAGGTCACACTTGCCTAAGTTATGCTTTGGATATTTTTATTCTGAATCTCATTTGGGTATTCGCTGTTTATGATGATCGGATATTCAACTCGTTGCTTGTAGCGGATTCGAATCAGGCGGGGATTCGGTGCAGAGAGAATACCCAATTTACTGCTAGCTTGCTAGCTGTCTATTCAATGCTATACAGATACTAGTATTCGGTGTTTTATAGAGAAAATACGTTTCTCATCCTGGCAATGAATTCAATCTCATTTGGGTATTCGTTGTTTGTGCAGATCAGATACCCGATTTCTATAGAACAATTTAACATCTTACAGAGCAGATTCGATTAGAAAAGGGTATTGGCTGTTGTGTAAAGCGAATACCAAACTCACTACTGGCAGTGGATTTGAATCGAGAAAGCATACATAGCAACCTCTAGAAGCACAGTCTTCCCACACAGCAAAAAATAGAGAGGAAAAAACAATATGGATTTATAAAATGATAAATATCAAAACAGACACCACAAACAACAACAAAATGAAAACACGATGGGTTACCGACTTGGAACGTTTCTTTGCAAACATCTTCTTTCTAGGGGTTAAAACCAGGTTCTAGATAGCAGCAACTTCAGGTTTTCATATCAACAATCAAGTACAAATTGTCTCGGGGCATTAGCTCCGACCACTCATTAACTCGATAATTGTGCATGCAAAAGCACAAAACTTTTAAACATAAGAAGCTTATGTCATTGTCAAGTAAAGAAGCTGTGCACTCAATGACCTTACTGAGACAAGAGCACCTAGAGTCAGCATGGAACGCAATTGGAGAACAGGGCTGAAGGATATAAAGCTGAGATTGGAAACATCTCAAGCATCTGATTGGCTGAAATGGCAACTGGTCGCCTTTCAGTCAATCAGATGCTTGAGATTTGAGACTGGTTTCTTTGCTCAGTTTTATAACCTTGGGCGCGTTATTCGGTGTTTGAGTAGACAGAATACCCAAATTACTATTGGCAGTGCCGTCGAGATCGTTAGGGTATTCGAATTCAGTAGGATACTGAATAACCAACTCTCAGTTCATGTCTCACAGCCAGCTTTTCTCAATATTTATACTCCAATACTTGACGTACGGCTATAGAAATATCTGTTAGATATTAAACTGTAGAATTTGTTTTACCTCATCGTTGTACAAACCTGATCTCTTTATGAACATTCCATGTTATAGAAAATTATGATCAAAATGCATATATGCCTTTCGAATATCATCATGGCTTTAGTGCGTATATTGGGAGAAATTGGGGATATAAGTTTCTTTTGTGGTTAGGTATGTTAAATAATCTCAACGCATTTAATTAAAGTGTTTTACAAAAAAATTAAACTTGAATGTAATCATAAGTGCCAAAAAATCTGCTGTGTATTATATTATATTTTTTTAAATACAGATCTATCTTGAATTTGTAAAGGTTCGTATTTCTTCATCACGTAATTTGAAAGAGGATACCAGTGAATAAATAGATCAGGCAGTTTTAAATCTACCCAAAACTTGCGTTGGCAAGTTTAAGACGAATGTTTAAAGCTGTGAATTTTGATCAGTTTGCACGTTCATGGCATCAGGAGAATTCATATTTTAATTCTAAAGGTATGCGTTTATATTTATTTTTATGAGATTTTTTCATGTTAAATTAAACGTTTTTTTTTCGTAAAGGAAATTAAAAAAAGAAAATAATTACAATAATGTTTATTTTGATCTTGTATCTAGTTATTTGAATTATTGTTTAGTCGCTAGCCTTTCTTAATAAACTACTCTCACGGTGGTTAGGCTACTCGGACTATTTTGGATCAAATCTACGTCTTCTGACTTTTTTTATCTAGGGAAGGACTTTTAATGATTTTTAAAATGGACAAGGAGCCGAAAACTTCAAAAATCACCATTAATTTGAAAAATTCGCATTTTCCCGGAATACTAGGATATTTTAGCTATTTATACATGTCATGATATACCATTTTAGTAACGGATTTAACTCGTGGTTCTCTGCAAAGCATGTTCGGCTTCAATCATGAATAGAAAGTGTCGATATTTCACCGATTTGCATTTATAGTTTACTTTAGTTTCTACAAATCACATCTAGTAGTATTTTGCAATGCATAATTTTCAACATATTCTTTGAATAGTGTACAGGGTTTATTAAAAACAAACTTTGCAAAAAAGTTGAAATATGCATATCAGGAATCGCCACATTCAGAAAAGAAGAAGAAGAGAGGGAGAGAGCATGGTTATAAAAAAAGATCAGTTTCAAAAGAGACGCTAATGGAGAAGAGTTTATATAAGCGTTTTCGCTTGTTCTTTTATCCATATCATGACATTATTTTCATTGTACTATATTATTATATGTGCATTTACTTGAATAAATACTGTTTAAACCAAAAGAGACACCACTAACAATTAACAAAAATAAGAACCCGAAGTGTTACCGCCTTGGAACGGTCAGTGGCAAATCAAATTGCCACTGGGGGTTAAAACCAGGTTCCAGGGTGCACCAACCTCACACTTGGCCCAACAGGTTCTCATATCACAAAACAAATACAAGTTGTTATAGTGAAACAACTCCAACCCACTTATCGGCTCAACAATGTTGCATACAAAAGCACACAAACATATAAAACATAAGAATCTAATAGCATTGCAAAGCCAAAGGGCGGGTACTCAATGATCTTACCGAGACCAGAGCTCCTGGAGTAAAATCAGCAAGAAAACGATGACAGGGATAAAATAAAAAATCGAGCTTCTAGGTTCTTTTAAGAAAAGATTTACCCATAAACCTTCATAAACTCTTAAACCCCTGCCACCGTCGTGCAACCAAAGAGGTAAGCATAATGATCAACTGTAGAAGGGTTAATCACCAGGCATGCAAAGCGCTGTAAAATATCATGTTGGTAACCTTTCTTTTTAAATTTACAGTGGGTTTTACGAATAACCGGGAGAAATTAACATTGCCCTTTATCTTCTTAAGTTTATAAATTAAACCTCCATTAAAAAAACTGGCTTTGAAATACCTTGTTGCAATAGTGATTTTAAACTGCACCTGTATGTATGAATTAGATAAGTTTTATTACCGTTGTCATTCAATACCTAATTAAAGGTTTACCTTGATATTCAAATCTTTTGACAATACATTTCATAAAACCTGTTTAAATAAACTTGCATCGATTGAAAGAATCTTTCCTATAATGACAATGTGCTAATTATTATTTAATTATAGATTAAAATGAGGATAATAATTACGTTGAACCGGTGATAAAACAATGATTATTAAGACAAAGACACTTGTACATGTATCTATGTTGGCTGTTTAGTGCCATCTCGTCTTTTATTCTTTTTCCGTAAAAAACGCCACGCAAAAAGACAAAATGAAGAAAAAACGTAATTGTACGCGAAACACACAAAAAAAAAAAAAAACGCTGGGCAAAATAACAAAAAGAAAAGCTATTTTTGCGCGAAAGAACGAAAAGTCGCAATTACAAAGAAATTCCACATTAACTTTTGATGAGACAAAGAAAACGTTATTATGGGGATAATTCAGATGGTTAATCCCCAACCATATAATACACTGTACTCTAAATCACCATTAAAACATATGCCAGTATACCTGTATTAGGACATTTTATGTTATAATATAATGTACATTTATAATGTTTATCACATTTATATTTCTTGTTCTGTGTTTATGCCCACTATAGGATCGAAATACTTTGCTAAGGCTTTCTTACTCGGGTTGAATTATTGATATAACCGATAGATTCACTCCTGACATAGTCATCATATTTTTACTTTTCGTTTCGCAAAAATATGGAAAATGCCATGGGGTCAATCCGCCGATGATATCTGCTGGTTATTTGATATCATAGTCATACTCACAACTTAACCTGTACAAGAACTTCAAGATATTTGTATTTGTTGCATCATTACTTTAAGATGTTCTTATTTTTCATATTGATGCGTGTTTAATGTAAAATGCCTTATTTATATATTTTATACATCTATATATTTTCTTCTTGTTGCTTGCTTGTTTGGTACAATGTGTTTTCTGTATGTTGGGTTAAAATGCTCTGCCTCTGGGGAAATAAAGAATATCTATCTTTCAAAGTCGTCCGTATAATAAACTATGAAAGTAGCATTATTTGTGTCATTTTGAGGTTGTAAAAAATTTCCCCGAACATTCAATTAGTGCCGCTAAGCCATTATTTCACCTGACGCCGCTTTACTCCATTGAATATTCCATATTCAGTGTCACCCTATCCATGTTTAACTTTTATTTCCTGATTGTCCACGTGTCGTTTCTTTTTTTGTCTTTTTCTTTTGTCGAGTATCTCTCGAATTTATTATTTGCCGTTCTTATATTTTAAGCGGAGTTGTCTTTACAGGTGTATGTTGCTACTCACAACCATTTTAATGCATACCATAATTTGGGTTACCTGTGTATATATTAAGTGGCGTTCAACTCAGGGCTAGACGGCGTGGGCAGTAATACATATATGCATTTCAGTTACTGCCCATGAACAGGCTCAGTCAAACCGAGCCTACAATAATTTCATAGTTCAGAGTTCCCTTTTTCGTGAACATTGCTTTTCTGTGTTGAAATTTTGCTTAGGTTTTGTTGCAAGAACTCATTTAGGAATATATATTGTTCCTATTATGGAAATAACTCATGAATTTAAATAGTTGAGTGCGTCTGATTAAAACTATGATAATTGTAAAAATGAAATACAATGTATGTAATTATAATATATTAAAACATAACAAATGTTAGTTTATATTGTTAAAAAGAATATTTTTCAGATATCAAGTAACTGGCATTTCATTATGGAACATAAACATCATCTGTACAATGAATCCTGTGTAGGAATTCAAAGCCTATACAGACTAAGCTTTGATGAGGTTCAACAGAACTTGTGCGAACCATGTGCTAAAACCAACAGAGATGTACCAGCTAAAAAGTTTTGCATCAACTGCTCCGAAAATATATGTTTACTGTGTTCGATTGACCACAGAAAATTTGCTTCTATGAAAAATCATGTGATAATACCAGAAGACTTACCCAAAGCAGAACTTCCAAAAACGACATGCGTAAAACATGAAAACAGACTTGTTGATTGCAACTGTCCAGCTGATGACAAAATAGGGTGCATCACTTGCATAGAACAAGAACATAGGTAAAACAAATATTTCTGTTACATAGATTAACTGACTGTAGACAAATATACAAAGATACGATGTTTTAATTCAAACTTTCAGGGCACTTACTGTAATGTTTTTAGTCGCAAAACATTATTTTTTCCTAATGTCAGAGGTCTTCTCCGATTAGTAATGCGCATATAAAGAAGCGAAATACATATATCATAAAACGTATTTCAATCATGTGTATCTTTCTTCATAACCGTTACCAGATATATCGATATGCAAATTGGTTAATAAAACATCGTGTTGACAACTTTTTATATTCGTTCTTACTTTAAATGCGACTTGTACGACTTGAAGAATGACGTTAAACCCCGCAAATCTAAAAAAACACACTTCGTAATTCGGCATGGTCGAAACTCACAGCCATTAACTTTGCACTAAAGAATGTTTTTATCATTTCAGTTCCTGTCCTAAACTAGACTTCATTCCAACCATGGTACGAAAATCAAACAAACTTGCAGAACTCGCAGACGTGGAAAACTCGGTTGACATTCTTCTTACTGAATTAGATAAATTACGAGAAGAAAAACAGACTCGCCGAAAGGTACTGAATCGTGAAAAGGCCCAGCTTCTGAAGAAGGTGAAAAATTTTAGAAAAAAAATTGACGTTTATTTGGACGAAATGGAACAAAGCATCATTAATAAAGTTGATAGTCTTTTTTTAACGAAATTCGAAGCCGTTGATAATTTATTAAAACAGATAAGCAGTTTGATAGAAGAGCTGCGTGAAACCCAGAAAAGCATTTTCGATGCATATCCAATAAATCAAGCAGAAGAATTTGTTCAAAAGACAAAAGGAAAAACACAGATCGAAAATAGTACGGAAGACTTTAAGAACATTAGCAGCACAGACGACGGACGATTTATTAAGTTTTATCCAGACAGCCGCTTCAAGCGACTGATCGACGAAAATAATAGCTCGCTAGGTGAAATCCTAGAATTTGATCCTGCAATTGATCATTTTGATGTTTTGGACTGCAATGTCCGTTTGCCATCAGATGAACAGCCCTGCGCCATACATGACTTTTGCCAGACTGCCAGGGGTCATATAATATTGACCGATGGTGGCAACAACCGCATAAAGGAATTGAATCACTCTTATGATGTGATCAATTATATTGAATTACCTGGTGAACCATCTTGCATTTGTACAATAGACGAAACGAAACTGGCTGTAACTTTGATAACACTTGAACAAGTCCAGTTA
Source organism: Corbicula japonica (assembly GCA_038501625.1). Lineage (NCBI taxonomy): Eukaryota > Metazoa > Mollusca > Bivalvia > Venerida > Cyrenidae > Corbicula > Corbicula japonica. Next base: position 82,932 of record JAZAYU010000533.1, on the reverse strand, counting down.
ATATCTTATGACCAGTGGTCTTTGGAAAAATCGTTTGCAGTGAGTAATCTGTGTAGAGGTATCGACTGCCGAAATAAGTTATTGTATGTATGTTGTGGTGGACGGAGTGCCGATGGAACAGGTGACGGATATGTAGAAGTATTCGATTTGAATGGTAACAAACTAAAAACTTTGTGTGAGGGAAAAAGCATCCCCATAAGAATAGCATCTTCGATGTTAGGATTTTACATGTTCATAAACATGTCTGGTTCCAATAGTAAAGACATAGTCAGAGTGGACGTGTTTGGAAATTGTGTATCTCCGATTCGTATTAACGGAATCTCCAAGCCAGTAGGCTTTGGCATGATTGGAGATGGTAGATTTGTTGTCGCTGGTTATGAAACTAACAACATAGTTCTTACCAGTGACGATGGAACTCTACAGAATGAGATATTAACAGTCGAAGATGGTATTGTGAAACCTATAGCGGTGTGTTTCGATCACAAACGAAAACGTTTGCTTGTATCATTGTATAACTCTGATATTATCAAGATGTGCAAAATTCATCGTTGACAATCCTTCTACATGAAACACAAACATCAAATATCGTTTGCAATATCTGAACTCAGAAATTGCTGTTTGAAACGTCTAGAAAACACGATACAGGGCCCAAGATCTTAAAACTAAGTTTTGAGATCAGTCTCAAATCTCAAGGATCTGATTGGCTGAAATGGTGAGTGGTCGCCATTTCAGCCAATCAGATGCTTGAGATTTAGGACTGATCTCCAGATTTAGTTGTATGATCTTTGGCTCAGATATCGCGTAAACACTTATCTACAGTAATAATATGTTATAATCATCTGTCAACTTAACGTCATGTTTTTATTATACATCAAAATGGTTTGCCATTGAATCCGAAAGTAGACATGAATTGAGTCTTTCTCGAATTTCTTTAAATCAAAACATTATTAAGAAAAATCACCACAATATATTGTGACTAGCCAATACCCGGTGCAGGTATGGGTTTCCATGAATGCCAAAATTCGTATGCAATTTATATGTTTTTTTTATTTAGTATGTTCTTGGGCAAGAAAAGGAAAATGACCAGAAATAACTTTGAGATATATATGCAAATTCTATATTATCACAATCTCCGAAAAAAACTAAAGGCTAAAACACTTGTTTCCTGCACCAGAAATATCAAACTGCACAGGTTAGTTCAGAACACATTCAATTTTCATTTCCAACACCAATTTACATAACCCGTCAATCTGATTACGGAAAAGTTTAGCCATTGTGAGTTATTTGTAATGTTTGTGACCACTTTATATATTTCTGCAAAATAAACCGCGGCAGTTTAAGCGTGATCTTGTTAATGTGTGTCAGTGTGCATCTTGTAGTTTGAATTAAGAAAATATTACAAAGCTTGTCTGTTTGATGAAATGTTTAGTGTTGAATGTGATCTTTTTAGCATTCGTATTTTAGGCTAATTACTGTCATGTTTAGTATAGTTTTATATAGGAAAGTCTATTTACAGGTCTTACACCTATCAGAAGTACAAGTGAATGGCAGCATTTGAATATTTATATTGTCTGCAATATTATTTTCCACTAAAATTGAGTGTCGACCAATTTTAAGTAAATTTGAAAGTAAAAATCAGAATAACTGTGTTACAGGAAGCAAAATTGGGTTTTTATTAGGTTTGCCTTAAAAATGCCACAATTGATATCAATGTGTGGCTCATTTTGCATATGTCAGCTCAAACAGTTAGTTGCTTTAAGTAGTTGAGATGTTTTACTATTATTCATAACCATGTTTTTGAGAAATTTTATGTCTTTCAATTTTTATCTGCAAAAAATGAATTCTTTGGTTTAGCCGATTTGCCCGAAACGCGTACCAGAATAGGTTGTGTTGGAAAATTAATCATACTGAGTACATTTTTGCTAACTGAAAGCTGAAACTTAGTAGATATATTTCAAACATGATATTATTAAATAAAAACAGAAAGTATCAGATATTAAAAACACAAGTTTTCTTAAAGGCTAATTACTTGTAAATAGTAAACCGGATGTTCCTACTCGGCCCCGTCAGACAATGGCTGACACTATATAGTCCCATTTATTTGCCTTTCGTGGGCATTAAATGGCTAGTATGGCCTGAAAGGAACATGTTTAGTAAATGAGATGCTTTTACTGATAGCAAATTCATGTTTGGAAATGCAGTATATGAAAAAAGGCCCTGGTTTTAAGATGGCATATGTAAAACAGTTTTGAAGTTCACACAGAAGTGAAAAAAAAACAGACCACCGGTTTCAAGGTGTCAAATCTCTGTTAATTGATACATGACCACTACTTTTCTTGCTGGAAGTGGACACTAAAAACTGTAAGCTTCAAAATTATGTAAGTTAGCCCTTATTCAAATGGTACCAGCTATGTTTGCCAGCCTTTTGAAACATGTCAGGTTTACTATAGTTTATAGCAGGGAAGTCTATTTACAGATCTTACACCTTAAAATACACATTTTTCTGCAAGTCACAAAGTGCAAAGATTACAACTGAGCCCTACTTGCGAGGTTGTTAATTGGAATGATGAAGTATCAAGTTTTTTTTGTTTTACTTGAATTGAATGAATGAGCAGTGGTCAATTAGGTGGTGTTTTTTTATTTTTTCATTTATCTAGTATGTATGTTGTAGAAATAATGTATTCGTGTTTGGAAGAGTTTTATTAAAGACACTAAATAATTAAAGTGTTACTTATTTTTGTTTACTTATCGAATACAGCCTGTTATACATACTTTCGCCGAAGAAAAATGCATTTAACATTACGCAATGCAAAATGAGTAATGCAAACCTAGACTATGTGCGTGGCTGCCTATATGTGTGTACCCGGCTGAATCCACATAATTCACACCGGAACAGAACTTAATGCATCAGATTTTCTACACTGGTTTCTATACTTTCCGCACGGAAATGACAACTGACTCAACTAGCATAATTTTGAATCCACTTTTATAGATGGCTGGCTACACCCCTGTTGACGAAGATTAACAAATAATTGTCTTGAAAAAAGTGAAGTGCTTTTTGAATGGTAATCCTAAACATTCATACCACTAAAATATTTTCTAAATTTTCTATGTATTAATTCAAACTGATTATATGATTGCATAAATTAATATTTTATTGCGTTCTTATGATATAAAAACATATGCGTTGTTACAGACTTGACGCTTACTTTACTGAATCCTAATGTTGGAATACCCTGAAGAACACACTACATTATCGATTCAGTTTTTATACTCAATCTTGTAAATATTCCCAAGTATAACCAAAATATCGAGAAGAATTCGCGATACCGGGTCCTTTTGAATGACGGACGGAACATGATGCATTAGCAACAAAGAGTTACAGCACGCTTTCCTTTTAGCAGCAACCCTAGCAAAACAGGCTGGTTTGTCGCTATCACAAGTCAAACATTACACAGAGTCCAAAGGTTTGTGACCTTCCTTAATTGAAGTCACATCTGAATACTTGATATATTTAACAACTCTTTGACAAATGAGACTGGTCAACGTCAAAGTAAAATTGATATAACATTAGTGTATAATATCAAGTTCATCACACGTGTTAAATTTTCGAAACCTAACAGATGCTGACACGGTAGAACACTTGATGGCTGGTGGTCTTCATAACACCACTTTTGCTAGTGTCTGCGATAGGGGAGTAATTTTAAGTATTAAACAAGTAAAATACCATAAATGTATCAATCCGAACTAAGCTTTCCCGGGATAAAGGAGGCATTGTAAGTTGTAACTGTCCATGTACGCCCTCAATAATTATAATGATTATTTTTTACAAACCATCATTTAATTTCGACAACCTCACCCCGTCAGACCACTAATCTTCACGCCACCAACTTCACGCCACTTGGCCATCTTCTCCCCTCAAGGCCGCCAACTTCACATCCGCTATGGCGCTAGTCCGCCAACTTCATGCTGCTAGGCCGCCAACTTTACGCGTCTATGCCGCCAACTTCATAGATCTTAGGATTTCGACTAATTCGATTTTGAATTCAATTCTAAAAATTTTGTCATATTGCTAACATCACCTGTTTTACTGGTAGGCTAATTTATGGAACAGTCGCGTTAACTTGATAGGGCTAAAATAAAGCAGAAATTATGAATATTTATGATAATACTGTTTGTATCTTTACCAATTGTGAAATATCATGTCATTGTTATCAGATTCAATAACAATAACATTATTTGATATTAAGTTTTGAATTGTTGATATCTTCCAATTGTTATTATTTGTTTTATTTTGTTTGTATCAGTCTAACGATGATATACACAATGAAAATGAAGATGGCGTAACGCCTATTGAATAATAAAAAAGCAACATATGCATATCAGGAATCGCCACACTCTAAAAACACAGCCTCCCCACGCAGCGAAAAAGAAGAGAGGAAGAGAGCGCATGTTTTATATATGTATGTCAATTCAAATAGGACGCCACAAACAATTAATAAACAAGAGAACCTTTGGGGATACCGCCTTGGAACGGTCAGTGGCAAAACAAATTGCCACTGGGGGTTTAAACCAGGTTCTAGGGTGCACCAACCTCACACTTGCCCCAACAGGTTCTCGTATCACAAAACAAGTACAAATTGTCTTGGTGAAATAACTCCAACCCACCAATCAGCTCAACAATGTGGCATGCAAAAGCATACAAACATATAAACATAAGAATTTAATAGCATTGCAAAGCCAAAGGGCGGGTACTCAATGATCTTTCCGAGACCAGAGCAAGAACACGATGACAGGGATAAAAGAAACAAATCGAGCTTCTAGGTTCTTTTAAGAAAAGATTTCCCCCAAAACCTTCATAAACTCTTACACTCCTGCCACCGTCGTGCAACCAAAGAGGTAAGCATAATGATCAACTGTAGATGGATTAATCACCAGGCCTGCAGAGCGCTGTAAAATATCAACAAAACAATTGTTTCTAAAAACAATCCAGCATAAACACGCTAAATAACTATCTGCGTTAGAAATATGGATGTTTAAACGACATTGAGAAATTGACATTGAAATAAAATGTGATTTGTTCATGTTTGCATTTTATATTTCATAAGCCTGCTGGAATATACATATAAGGGTTCGTTTGTTGATTTTCTCTTTTAATTTTTAAAAATGTTTGCTATAACAATTTAACTTAGATTTAACAGAAATGTGAACAATAAATGATAGAAACTCAGTAAAGTCTGAAACGAGCTTTTAAGGTTTACATGAAGATATGCTTGTGCAAAAAATACCTATTAAATAGAATTTGGTGTTCCTCGAAACACATGTTTCCCCTGTCTGCAAAATGTTGAAATGTGGGCCTATGTTTAATCATATATGATAAAAAGATTTAACTCAAGTTGATTGTAATACTACACTAGAATTTGGTGTTCCACGGAACACACGTCACCTTTATTGCATTCGAAAGGGGCTTAACTAAAAATGTTGAAATCTGATTTATAATTCTTGTTTTCATCAATTGCTATTTGCATGCAGATGATATATTATATTATTATATTCCAAATATTAAGTTAAAACTAAAAGCACTGTCAAATTAATAGGCAACATAAAGTTTAATGTTAAAGTTGCATTTTAAAGGAGCATAACTTATAAAATATTTTAACAGGAGCTATCATTCTTGTGGCCACTTGAAGGCGTCGTTCATGAAGGTGATATATTCCGAGTATTAAATGAAAAGAACAAGTACTTTTAAGTATATGCCACATTTTCATGTTGAACATGTTAAAGTCTCCTTTGAAATGGGCATAACTACAAAAATTTAAACAGGAGTTATCATCCTTGTTCACTGATAGCATTGTTCATGATGATGATATATTCTCATTATAAAATGAACAGAACAAGAAATTTTGAATGATAGTGTCTCTAGCTGGGAGCGAACCCGCACCGTCACGGCGACAGCGCCTAGCCATGCAATTCCTGCGACGCAACCAACTGAGCTAACCGGGACAACGCCAAAAACGTTGATCGGATAGCCCTGATATACGTAACAATCACCGCATGACATCGGTAACGGGTTAATTTACTGATAACAGTACTGACTAAATGTACGGGGAGACTTTTTACGGCCGCCACACTGCACAAATAGCACTACTGTGAATTTCAAATGATAGTGTCTCTAGCTGGGAGCGAACCTCCAAGATTAAGTTTCATGTTGAAGTTGCATTTGAAAGGGGCATAACTCAAAAACGTCAAACAGGAGTTATCATTCTTGTTGTAATCGATGTTGTTAATGATGATGTTATTTTCCGAGTATTATCTATCTATCTATCTTCCAGTAATGTTGAACCCCTGATGGGGACCTAGACATATTGCGCGTCTGCTGGGAGACTGTTAGTAAAGGATAAAGATTTAGAACGGATAGGGTTTAAAAGAGCTGTAAAAAAGAAAGATATAGGGGTTATGTTAAAAGTAAAAGTGTACTATGTTAGCTTATTGGGAGACATGTCCAACACAGCCCACAGCTTTGTTGAACTACTCAATCGTCTGACATGAGACAATGTCTGGTGGTAGATTGGTTCAATCGAATATGGCTAGAGGGAAAAATGAGTATTTTTAATAATCAGTTGTAGCAGTAATAAGTTGATAAGCCAATTTGTGAGAATGTCATGACTTCCTAGTCATTGGGATAAGGTTTACAGAAATGGGAATTTCTACAAGAGAATTGGTTATCTTATACATCATGACGAGACGACTGTCAATGCGCCGTTGATCTCATTTGCGCCAGTGTAGGGATTCAAGCATCTCTGATGCACTGGAAAGTCGTCCAAAATCATTCTTGACCCATCGCGCTGCCCTGCGTTGCACTGCCTCGATCTGGTTTGTGAGCGTGTCCGTGTACGGGGACCAGACAGAGGAGCAATACTCCAACTGAGGTCTAGCATTTTGTAAGCTGTTGCTTTGAGGGGTTCAGAGTAAGTTTTTATATTCCTGCGCAGGAAGCCTAAGCTACAACTGGCTTTTTTAGTTACTCTGTTAATGTGGGTATCCCAGGTCAAGTCTAATGTGATGTCTACCCCTAAGTATCTAGCTGAGAATATTTATTTTGTACCGGTGTTTTGGACCTAGTAACATGAATCACCTGACATTTTGACGGGTTAAACTCCATATCCCAGTCATGGGTCCATTTTTCAAGTGTGCATAGGTCATTTTGGAGGACTTCTGATTTTTTTTTTATGTCAGTGTTAAGTAGATGGCTGTGTCGTCAGCAAATAGCACTACTGTGGATTGTATATTTTGTGTATTAAGGTAAAGACAAGTACTTGCAAAGTTTTAGGCAACATTAAGTTAATGTCTAAGATGTATTTGAAAAGGTCATAACTCAAAAATAGTCAAACAGGATACATTCCAAGTATGAAGTGGATAGGACAAGTACTTTCAAAGTTATAGGCAACATTAGGTTTCATGTTAAAGTTGCATTTAAAAGGGGCATAACTCAAACAAAGTCCAACAGGAGTTATCGTTCCTGTTGTAACCGATGTTGCTGTTCGTGATAATTATATATTCCAAGTATGAAGTTAAAAGGAAAAGTGCTTTCAAAGTTATAGGCAACATTAAGTTTCATGTTAAAGCTGGGGGACTACCGGACGACGCCGACGACGCCGACGACGCCGACGGACAATATGATCCCTATGTGTCTACCTGCTATCGCAGGCGACACAAAAAGGAAATGATCAAACTAACGTGTATTCATCTCTATATCCATTTAACTGTTAGCATTATTCATATCCTATAGTGAGGATTTAACTGCTTTTTATTGCGTAACTATTAATTATGCAATTTATATCAGTTATATACTTTTTTACATTTAATGTTCTTTATGTGCAGTTTCTACCTTTTTTTCAGAAATAAAACATGGGCGTAGATTTAGCAGCGTACCGGGCGAGGATCGGAACGTTTCAGTACTCAGTAGGAGCGGACGTCGTAACTATTGTGTGTTTTGTAAATTTTGCTGGAGGTTTTAAGACAGTCGGCTCTGTGTTGTTTATCGGGATTCTACTATTGATCGCTGGCATCGAATCCAATCCAGGTCCATCAAAGAAGCACAGTATGCACGTTAATAATCATAATCCCATTTTCTCAATTTAAAAATCGTAGAAGCGTTAAATTTGCCGTCTGGGGAAAATTCTTGTCCGTATAACATGTCGGTACTGATATCATTATTGCAAAAGATAAAATATAAGTTTTACTGATAATGCAAATGATCATTTAAATTTGTGTTTGTTGTTTCGACAATAGTATACATATATTGCATCTATACCACAATGTTTTTTGAGCTTGGTATGTGTAAACTCAAGATCAAGATAATACTAAAGGTATGATTCCTGTTTTATTTTAATGGTAACGTTTTGCTAAGAAAAAGAAGCTTTATTCAAAACAAACACAACAATATCAAATAAACATAACATTATTTGGGTAATAGGTGACGTAAAACCAAAGAGCTCGAACTCTGCAACAATCATAGTGAGAGGACTTCCAGACAACATCGATCATGATACACTTGAGATGATATTTGCAAATAAGAAGAAGCAAGGCGGAGGGAAAGTGAAATCCATAATACTAAATAAACAGACGAAAACGGCCTACATTGTGTTCAAGAAAGCTAAAGGTTGTTTTGTGTTTCTTTTTTGTGTGTTACGCATTTTACAAGTTCCCAGGCAAGAATCCTTCTGATTTGTTTTTCATGCCATTTATAACACGCTGAAGTTTAAATTGAGCATGAACACAAAATTTGAGGAAAAAATACTTTCACCTTAGGGCTATGCACTATAAAATATGAAAGAAGACAAAAAAACTACTGTGTATTGGTTGCCAAAAATGCCGAATCACTTAATAGGCAATATTTTTTGCTCTCTCATCATTGTTCAACTACTAAACTAATCTTGCCCTTAAAGCCAACAACATCATGTAGTTGGTTATTGGGAAAAGGTTTATGAAACAACTGCCACATGCATATTTTGGTAAATTAAAGGCTCGTTCGATGTTATAAAGAAGCTGAAAGTAAACAATTGTCGGGCGTTTTCTTTAACTTACGATTTGTAGACTTTGGAAATACTAAATGATACTAAATGAGATTATTTTGACTTAAATTTAATATTGTCAATTTTCCATTTTTTTGCATGGTAATGTTCTTCTGCAACATTTTACGTGGTTTACATTTTACTGCTTTGTTTGCTTTTTCAGAAGTTATAACAATGTTACATATTTCAATATACTTAATCTTTTGAAACAGAATTATCGGTACCCTTAATTTTTTTAGAAAAACAACAACAACAACATTTTGCAAGTTTAAAGCCAAACATTAAATTTTAGTTTTTATTTATTAGATTTAAAATTAAATGCGACGATTAATCATAACTGTTAACATGTATAATGAGTAGAAAGAGTATCATTTTTGAATATAGTTTACATATTAAGGTAGCGGTAGTCCAGTGGTAGAGCGCTCGCTTAGGGATCTAGGGGTTCGAGCCCCAGTCCGGCCGCTAATTTCCTTAAGCAAGAAATTAAGCCTTCATTGCTTCTCTCCACCCAGGTTTATAAATGGGTACCTGTGAGGAATATAAGCCAATGTTCCGTGGCTGCCTACGGCGCCGACTGTTAACGGACGACTTATATCCAGTGATCGGGGGGTAAATGTAAAAGTAGGTTGAAAACGTCCAGTTATTACAGACTATAAACCCATACCTTTACCTTAAGCCAAATTGAAAAAAAGTATATTTTACTTTATTTTCTCAGATCAACAAAGCAGTGAAAGTCCAGTACCTATTTGTGACACATCTTGTTCAGGTAGCATGTTCTTTACTCGAAGTTCCTTTTTATACCTACAATAGAGTTAAAGAATGTGAATTATAAACAGAAATATCGATCAAGCAAATACTCAAAGTAAGTTAACCTCCATGTTAATCAAATCATTGACAACTTCGTATTTAACGAAACAAAAGGTTTCTTATTTTTGAATCTTGGTTAATCATCCTGTTTTTTTTTCTAGCCGGTTTTTGATATAGAATTTGAAATGCTTGTGATGAATTGGTTTTTTGATATTGGTAACACATATATGAGGTGTAAAGGAAAATTTCAGGTTAAGGATAAGAGTTTAACTTAGTATATTATCAATAATTTCTTTCAAATAAGAAGTTCCATCTACATCAACATATCACAATGACACTTACATGATTTACGTATAAGCAAGAAACTGACCTAAGGCTCGCAATTATGTCTCCTAATCACCTAGCGAAGCAATTCTTAGATATGAATGATTTTAGATAAGATTGATTTCCACCAGGCATCCAGACCTACCTAAGGTCTAGATTCCTGAGTAGTTAGTGCCCTGACTTCAGGTAGTGGAATTCCTTCTATATTCTATATAAATGACGTCATCCTCTCCGGTGGAGTCAATTTTTAAAGTCTATTTATATCTTGGGTTCCCAGTGGACTTATTTATAACAATGGGGAGGGTATCATATGTCCGTGATGTCATCAGCACCACCCTATGAGTCATGCACCACCCTAGAGCTCAATCACCCTATGAGTCATCTGCCTGCAGCCCTGCAGCTACACGCGTGACTGCGCACGAACAATAGGGGTGTCATCAGCACCACCCTAGTTTCCCTATGAGTCATGCACCACCTAGTTTCCCTATGAGTCATCTGCCTGGAGCTACACGCAGCACCACCCTATGAGTCATGCACCACCCTAGCGGTCAATCACCCTAGTTTAATTATTGAGTCATTCTGTTATGGTTTTAGGTTACATTCACCTTTATTACGAGTCACTCAGATTCGAATTATCCAATTTATATAATGAATGTCATGTTGCACCCATACGATTATCGTAACCGTATCTTTATTCGTGTTATTATAACCCATTGAAAAGAACATTCAGGATACTCCGCTGTCATTATCCTCGTGTGCGTGAAGCGTGTTAGATCAAAGATAGATAACGAAAACAACCTTTACAGAGTTTGATGCTACTGTATTCACCATCTTTAAATCAATTAAATAGTTACGTATATAACGTATTTATAATTATAGTATTTGTTAATATGTTCACCTCAATTAAATCTTGTGCTAACTGTGATTATATTGAATTAAGATTAAACAATACTATAACCGTATCGGATTTCGTTTTTATGATAACCAGTGAAACCGGGGGTCATTATCCTTACAGTCGAACAGGTGGTATTTAAACATCTTAAATGGGAGGTCATGTGTATTGCCCTTTATTGAGTAAAGTCGTGGAGCGAAAAGTAATATTTACTGGCATTCAGTACTATTGTAACTCGGTGTTAATCAGACCCGACGTTGAGGCAGGTAGTTTATTGATAGTTTAAAGCAAAACGAGAGTTTTATACATACTTTATTTACATATATGTACAATAGTTTACATTATACACACAATATCAACTATATAGTTTTATATAAGACAACTAATCAAACGAGTGTTACAATTCATGATGATTCATGTTGAACGCATTATTGAAAGTCACCAGCGTTAATCCAACTGTTAAACTTTTTAGGATAGTATTTCCATTGTACAAAGTACTGTTTATTGTGTCCTTTGCCTCGGGTCTTTAACACTTTGTCCACTTTCCATGTCTGGTTAGGATCAATGTCTACTTTTTGAAGTTCGCTTTGATAAAAAAGTCCCCGTGATATCTTCGTCTTGTAAGTCCCTGAGTTTGTAGATCGGTAATATTCCTCTGTGATATCGTTTATGTACTTTAAACACCTCGCCAGACTAGGTCTCGTCGTACGCGCGAGTGAATGCGTTTCGCAGATGACTGATCCGTACATAATCGCCGATTTTGAATTGATAGGGTTTAAGTTTAACACCCTGCACTTTGCTTTTTGGGTTTTGAGCAAAATACGTCACGAGTCTAATTTCTTCAAGTTTTCAAACAAATGTCGCATCGATACATCCTCTTCGACGTTTTAAACAAGAATGAGGTCAAGTGAATGAATCATTCAACTTTATACTCGTCCTATAATTACGATCTTGCGAAGTTCACCTGCGTTCTCTTTTCTTTTTCCTCCGACAGAGGGCAGTTCCTGTCTTAATGTCTTACTTTTCCCGTCTTTATCACTTATTTTTGAATTCCTGAGTTTTTCACTGGTGGGTTGCATTTCTTTCTGTCCTATAATTGATACATCTTTAGGTTTAGCTTGACGTTCGAGCATACTTTTAGCTATAGCGGTTGTCTGCTCTGCCGGTAAAACCCTTTTAACATAAAATTCAGACTGAGGTCTCTGTTCGTTTTTATTTCTGCTTCTTTTCATCTTCTTCTTACGTATCCTCGTAATGTCTTTGTAATCCAAAAAGTCCTTATTTCTAACGCACGTCTTGACTCTTCGACACCCAAGCAGTCAATGATCGATATATTATACCACCTATCTCTTTTAGTTTAAGTCACTATTATATTTTAATATTTCGCATATAGGTCAAAACTGATCAAATAGTGTAAGGTGTGAATCATGCCAATGCGAGCAAACGCCACATATCCTCTTTCCTATCTTCGGATTGATTTAAGCATGCCCAGTGCCGGGTGCGCATGTAGGAGCGCCGGGAGCGCCGGGAGCGCATTTAGGAGCGCCGGGAGCGCAAGGAGCGCCGGGAGCGCATTTGGGAGCTCCGGGAGCGCATTTAGGAGCGCCGGGAGCGCATTTAGGAGCGCAGGGAGCGCCGGGAGCGCATAGGAGCGCCGGGAGCGCAAGGAGCGCCGGGAGCGCATTTGGGAGCGCCGGGAGCGCAGGAATTTCAAACGTATCCTGCGGGTAAACAAGTGTATCCGGCGTGTAAACAATTGCATCGGGATGGGAGAAAACTGTACCCGGAGTTCCAATAACGGTATTGGGAGTGGCAATAACGGTATTGGTAGTGCACATAAGGCTATGAACAGTGTACATACTGGTATAGGCCAAAATTTCAAACGTATCCTGCGGGTAAACAAGTGTATCCGGCGTGTAAACAATTGCATCGGGATGGGAGAAAACTGTACCCGGAGTTCCAATAACGGTATTGGGAGTGGCAATAACGGTATTGGTAGTGCACATAAGGCTATGAACAGTGTACATACTGGTATAGGCCAAAATTTCAAACGTATCCTGCGGGTAAACAAGTGTATCCGGCGTGTAAACAATTGCATCGGGATGGGAGAAAACTGTACCCGGAGTTCCAATAACGGTATTGGGAGTGGCAATAACGGTATTGGTAGTGCACATAAGGCTATGAACAGTGTACATACTGGTATAGGCCAAAATTTCAAACGTATCCTGCGGGTAAACAAGTGTATCCGGCGTGTAAACAATTGCATCGGGATGGGAGAAAACTGTACCCGGAGTTCCAATAACGGTATTGGGAGTGGCAATAACGGTATTGGTAGTGCACATAAGGCTATGAACAGTGTACATACTGGTATAGGCCAAAATTTCAAACGTATCCTGCGGGTAAACAAGTGTATCCGGCGTGTAAACAATTGCATCGGGATGGGAGAAAACTGTACCCGGAGTTCCAATAACGGTATTGGGAGTGGCAATAACGGTATTGGTAGTGCACATAAGGCTATGAACAGTGTACATACTGGTATAGGCCAAAATTTCAAACGTATCCTGCGGGTAAACAAGTGTATCCGGCGTGTAAACAATTGCATCGGGATGGGAGAAAACTGTACCCGGAGTTCCAATAACGGTATTGGGAGTGGCAATAACGGTATTGGTAGTGCACATAAGGCTATGAACAGTGTACATACTGGTATAGGCCAAAATTTCAAACGTATCCTGCGGGTAAACAAGTGTATCCGGCGTGTAAACAATTGCATCGGGATGGGAGAAAACTGTACCCGGAGTTCCAATAACGGTATTGGGAGTGGCAATAACGGTATTGGTAGTGCACATAAGGCTATGAACAGTGTACATACTGGTATAGGCCAAAATTTCAAACGTATCCTGCGGGTAAACAAGTGTATCCGGCGTGTAAACAATTGCATCGGGATGGGAGAAAACTGTACCCGGAGTTCCAATAACGGTATTGGGAGTGGCAATAACGGTATTGGTAGTGCACATAAGGCTATGAACAGTGTACATACTGGTATAGGCCAAAATTTCAAACGTATCCTGCGGGTAAACAAGTGTATCCGGCGTGTAAACAATTGCATCGGGATGGGAGAAAACTGTACCCGGAGTTCCAATAACGGTATTGGGAGTGGCAATAACGGTATTGGTAGTGCACATAAGGCTATGAACAGTGTACATACTGGTATAGGCCAAAATTTCAAACGTATCCTGCGGGTAAACAAGTGTATCCGGCGTGTAAACAATTGCATCGGGATGGGAGAAAACTGTACCCGGAGTTCCAATAACGGTATTGGGAGTGGCAATAACGGTATTGGTAGTGCACATAAGGCTATGAACAGTGTACATACTGGTATAGGCCAAAATTTCAAACGTATCCTGCGGGTAAACAAGTGTATCCGGCGTGTAAACAATTGCATCGGGATGGGAGAAAACTGTACCCGGAGTTCCAATAACGGTATTGGGAGTGGCAATAACGGTATTGGTAGTGCACATAAGGCTATGAACAGTGTACATACTGGTATAGGCCAAAATTTCAAACGTATCCTGCGGGTAAACAAGTGTATCCGGCGTGTAAACAATTGCATCGGGATGGGAGAAAACTGTACCCGGAGTTCCAATAACGGTATTGGGAGTGGCAATAACGGTATTGGTAGTGCACATAAGGCTATGAACAGTGTACATACTGGTATAGGCCAAAATTTCAAACGTATCCTGCGGGTAAACAAGTGTATCCGGCGTGTAAACAATTGCATCGGGATGGGAGAAAACTGTACCCGGAGTTCCAATAACGGTATTGGGAGTGGCAATAACGGTATTGGTAGTGCACATAAGGCTATGAACAGTGTACATACTGGTATAGGCCAAAATTTCAAACGTATCCTGCGGGTAAACAAGTGTATCCGGCGTGTAAACAATTGCATCGGGATGGGAGAAAACTGTACCCGGAGTTCCAATAACGGTATTGGGAGTGGCAATAACGGTATTGGTAGTGCACATAAGGCTATGAACAGTGTACATACTGGTATAGGCCAAAATTTCAAACGTATCCTGCGGGTAAACAAGTGTATCCGGCGTGTAAACAATTGCATCGGGATGGGAGAAAACTGTACCCGGAGTTCCAATAACGGTATTGGGAGTGGCAATAACGGTATTGGTAGTGCACATAAGGCTATGAACAGTGTACATACTGGTATAGGCCAAAATTTCAAACGTATCCTGCGGGTAAACAAGTGTATCCGGCGTGTAAACAATTGCATCGGGATGGGAGAAAACTGTACCCGGAGTTCCAATAACGGTATTGGGAGTGGCAATAACGGTATTGGTAGTGCACATAAGGCTATGAACAGTGTACATACTGGTATAGGCCAAAATTTCAAACGTATCCTGCGGGTAAACAAGTGTATCCGGCGTGTAAACAATTGCATCGGGATGGGAGAAAACTGTACCCGGAGTTCCAATAACGGTATTGGGAGTGGCAATAACGGTATTGGTAGTGCACATAAGGCTATGAACAGTGTACATACTGGTATAGGCCAAAATTTCAAACGTATCCTGCGGGTAAACAAGTGTATCCGGCGTGTAAACAATTGCATCGGGATGGGAGAAAACTGTACCCGGAGTTCCAATAACGGTATTGGGAGTGGCAATAACGGTATTGGTAGTGCACATAAGGCTATGAACAGTGTACATACTGGTATAGGCCAAAATTTCAAACGTATCCTGCGGGTAAACAAGTGTATCCGGCGTGTAAACAATTGCATCGGGATGGGAGAAAACTGTACCCGGAGTTCCAATAACGGTATTGGGAGTGGCAATAACGGTATTGGTAGTGCACATAAGGCTATGAACAGTGTACATACTGGTATAGGCCAAAATTTCAAACGTATCCTGCGGGTAAACAAGTGTATCCGGCGTGTAAACAATTGCATCGGGATGGGAGAAAACTGTACCCGGAGTTCCAATAACGGTATTGGGAGTGGCAATAACGGTATTGGTAGTGCACATAAGGCTATGAACAGTGTACATACTGGTATAGGCCAAAATTTCAAACGTATCCTGCGGGTAAACAAGTGTATCCGGCGTGTAAACAATTGCATCGGGATGGGAGAAAACTGTACCCGGAGTTCCAATAACGGTATTGGGAGTGGCAATAACGGTATTGGTAGTGCACATAAGGCTATGAACAGTGTACATACTGGTATAGGCCAAAATTTCAAACGTATCCTGCGGGTAAACAAGTGTATCCGGCGTGTAAACAATTGCATCGGGATGGGAGAAAACTGTACCCGGAGTTCCAATAACGGTATTGGGAGTGGCAATAACGGTATTGGTAGTGCACATAAGGCTATGAACAGTGTACATACTGGTATAGGCCAAAATTTCAAACGTATCCTGCGGGTAAACAAGTGTATCCGGCGTGTAAACAATTGCATCGGGATGGGAGAAAACTGTACCCGGAGTTCCAATAACGGTATTGGGAGTGGCAATAACGGTATTGGTAGTGCACATAAGGCTATGAACAGTGTACATACTGGTATAGGCCAAAATTTCAAACGTATCCTGCGGGTAAACAAGTGTATCCGGCGTGTAAACAATTGCATCGGGATGGGAGAAAACTGTACCCGGAGTTCCAATAACGGTATTGGGAGTGGCAATAACGGTATTGGTAGTGCACATAAGGCTATGAACAGTGTACATACTGGTATAGGCCAAAATTTCAAACGTATCCTGCGGGTAAACAAGTGTATCCGGCGTGTAAACAATTGCATCGGGATGGGAGAAAACTGTACCCGGAGTTCCAATAACGGTATTGGGAGTGGCAATAACGGTATTGGTAGTGCACATAAGGCTATGAACAGTGTACATACTGGTATAGGCCAAAATTTCAAACGTATCCTGCGGGTAAACAAGTGTATCCGGCGTGTAAACAATTGCATCGGGATGGGAGAAAACTGTACCCGGAGTTCCAATAACGGTATTGGGAGTGGCAATAACGGTATTGGTAGTGCACATAAGGCTATGAACAGTGTACATACTGGTATAGGCCAAAATTTCAAACGTATCCTGCGGGTAAACAAGTGTATCCGGCGTGTAAACAATTGCATCGGGATGGGAGAAAACTGTACCCGGAGTTCCAATAACGGTATTGGGAGTGGCAATAACGGTATTGGTAGTGCACATAAGGCTATGAACAGTGTACATACTGGTATAGGCCAAAATTTCAAACGTATCCTGCGGGTAAACAAGTGTATCCGGCGTGTAAACAATTGCATCGGGATGGGAGAAAACTGTACCCGGAGTTCCAATAACGGTATTGGGAGTGGCAATAACGGTATTGGTAGTGCACATAAGGCTATGAACAGTGTACATACTGGTATAGGCCAAAATTTCAAACGTATCCTGCGGGTAAACAAGTGTATCCGGCGTGTAAACAATTGCATCGGGATGGGAGAAAACTGTACCCGGAGTTCCAATAACGGTATTGGGAGTGGCAATAACGGTATTGGTAGTGCACATAAGGCTATGAACAGTGTACATACTGGTATAGGCCAAAATTTCAAACGTATCCTGCGGGTAAACAAGTGTATCCGGCGTGTAAACAATTGCATCGGGATGGGAGAAAACTGTACCCGGAGTTCCAATAACGGTATTGGGAGTGGCAATAACGGTATTGGTAGTGCACATAAGGCTATGAACAGTGTACATACTGGTATAGGCCAAAATTTCAAACGTATCCTGCGGGTAAACAAGTGTATCCGGCGTGTAAACAATTGCATCGGGATGGGAGAAAACTGTACCCGGAGTTCCAATAACGGTATTGGGAGTGGCAATAACGGTATTGGTAGTGCACATAAGGCTATGAACAGTGTACATACTGGTATAGGCCAAAATTTCAAACGTATCCTGCGGGTAAACAAGTGTATCCGGCGTGTAAACAATTGCATCGGGATGGGAGAAAACTGTACCCGGAGTTCCAATAACGGTATTGGGAGTGGCAATAACGGTATTGGTAGTGCACATAAGGCTATGAACAGTGTACATACTGGTATAGGCCAAAATTTCAAACGTATCCTGCGGGTAAACAAGTGTATCCGGCGTGTAAACAATTGCATCGGGATGGGAGAAAACTGTACCCGGAGTTCCAATAACGGTATTGGGAGTGGCAATAACGGTATTGGTAGTGCACATAAGGCTATGAACAGTGTACATACTGGTATAGGCCAAAATTTCAAACGTATCCTGCGGGTAAACAAGTGTATCCGGCGTGTAAACAATTGCATCGGGATGGGAGAAAACTGTACCCGGAGTTCCAATAACGGTATTGGGAGTGGCAATAACGGTATTGGTAGTGCACATAAGGCTATGAACAGTGTACATACTGGTATAGGCCAAAATTTCAAACGTATCCTGCGGGTAAACAAGTGTATCCGGCGTGTAAACAATTGCATCGGGATGGGAGAAAACTGTACCCGGAGTTCCAATAACGGTATTGGGAGTGGCAATAACGGTATTGGTAGTGCACATAAGGCTATGAACAGTGTACATACTGGTATAGGCCAAAATTTCAAACGTATCCTGCGGGTAAACAAGTGTATCCGGCGTGTAAACAATTGCATCGGGATGGGAGAAAACTGTACCCGGAGTTCCAATAACGGTATTGGGAGTGGCAATAACGGTATTGGTAGTGCACATAAGGCTATGAACAGTGTACATACTGGTATAGGCCAAAATTTCAAACGTATCCTGCGGGTAAACAAGTGTATCCGGCGTGTAAACAATTGCATCGGGATGGGAGAAAACTGTACCCGGAGTTCCAATAACGGTATTGGGAGTGGCAATAACGGTATTGGTAGTGCACATAAGGCTATGAACAGTGTACATACTGGTATAGGCCAAAATTTCAAACGTATCCTGCGGGTAAACAAGTGTATCCGGCGTGTAAACAATTGCATCGGGATGGGAGAAAACTGTACCCGGAGTTCCAATAACGGTATTGGGAGTGGCAATAACGGTATTGGTAGTGCACATAAGGCTATGAACAGTGTACATACTGGTATAGGCCAAAATTTCAAACGTATCCTGCGGGTAAACAAGTGTATCCGGCGTGTAAACAATTGCATCGGGATGGGAGAAAACTGTACCCGGAGTTCCAATAACGGTATTGGGAGTGGCAATAACGGTATTGGTAGTGCACATAAGGCTATGAACAGTGTACATACTGGTATAGGCCAAAATTTCAAACGTATCCTGCGGGTAAACAAGTGTATCCGGCGTGTAAACAATTGCATCGGGATGGGAGAAAACTGTACCCGGAGTTCCAATAACGGTATTGGGAGTGGCAATAACGGTATTGGTAGTGCACATAAGGCTATGAACAGTGTACATACTGGTATAGGCCAAAATTTCAAACGTATCCTGCGGGTAAACAAGTGTATCCGGCGTGTAAACAATTGCATCGGGATGGGAGAAAACTGTACCCGGAGTTCC
Source organism: Corbicula japonica (assembly GCA_038501625.1). Lineage (NCBI taxonomy): Eukaryota > Metazoa > Mollusca > Bivalvia > Venerida > Cyrenidae > Corbicula > Corbicula japonica. The sequence goes on along the minus strand of JAZAYU010000533.1, from coordinate 63,322 downwards.
AATAACGGTATTGGGAGTGGCAATAACGGTATTGGTAGTGCACATAAGGCTATGAACAGTGTACATACTGGTATAGGCCAAAATTTCAAACGTATCCTGCGGGTAAACAAGTGTATCCGGCGTGTAAACAATTGCATCGGGATGGGAGAAAACTGTACCCGGAGTTCCAATAACGGTATTGGGAGTGGCAATAACGGTATTGGTAGTGCACATAAGGCTATGAACAGTGTACATACTGGTATAGGCCAAAATTTCAAACGTATCCTGCGGGTAAACAAGTGTATCCGGCGTGTAAACAATTGCATCGGGATGGGAGAAAACTGTACCCGGAGTTCCAATAACGGTATTGGGAGTGGCAATAACGGTATTGGTAGTGCACATAAGGCTATGAACAGTGTACATACTGGTATAGGCCAAAATTTCAAACGTATCCTGCGGGTAAACAAGTGTATCCGGCGTGTAAACAATTGCATCGGGATGGGAGAAAACTGTACCCGGAGTTCCAATAACGGTATTGGGAGTGGCAATAACGGTATTGGTAGTGCACATAAGGCTATGAACAGTGTACATACTGGTATAGGCCAAAATTTCAAACGTATCCTGCGGGTAAACAAGTGTATCCGGCGTGTAAACAATTGCATCGGGATGGGAGAAAACTGTACCCGGAGTTCCAATAACGGTATTGGGAGTGGCAATAACGGTATTGGTAGTGCACATAAGGCTATGAACAGTGTACATACTGGTATAGGCCAAAATTTCAAACGTATCCTGCGGGTAAACAAGTGTATCCGGCGTGTAAACAATTGCATCGGGATGGGAGAAAACTGTACCCGGAGTTCCAATAACGGTATTGGGAGTGGCAATAACGGTATTGGTAGTGCACATAAGGCTATGAACAGTGTACATACTGGTATAGGCCAAAATTTCAAACGTATCCTGCGGGTAAACAAGTGTATCCGGCGTGTAAACAATTGCATCGGGATGGGAGAAAACTGTACCCGGAGTTCCAATAACGGTATTGGGAGTGGCAATAACGGTATTGGTAGTGCACATAAGGCTATGAACAGTGTACATACTGGTATAGGCCAAAATTTCAAACGTATCCTGCGGGTAAACAAGTGTATCCGGCGTGTAAACAATTGCATCGGGATGGGAGAAAACTGTACCCGGAGTTCCAATAACGGTATTGGGAGTGGCAATAACGGTATTGGTAGTGCACATAAGGCTATGAACAGTGTACATACTGGTATAGGCCAAAATTTCAAACGTATCCTGCGGGTAAACAAGTGTATCCGGCGTGTAAACAATTGCATCGGGATGGGAGAAAACTGTACCCGGAGTTCCAATAACGGTATTGGGAGTGGCAATAACGGTATTGGTAGTGCACATAAGGCTATGAACAGTGTACATACTGGTATAGGCCAAAATTTCAAACGTATCCTGCGGGTAAACAAGTGTATCCGGCGTGTAAACAATTGCATCGGGATGGGAGAAAACTGTACCCGGAGTTCCAATAACGGTATTGGGAGTGGCAATAACGGTATTGGTAGTGCACATAAGGCTATGAACAGTGTACATACTGGTATAGGCCAAAATTTCAAACGTATCCTGCGGGTAAACAAGTGTATCCGGCGTGTAAACAATTGCATCGGGATGGGAGAAAACTGTACCCGGAGTTCCAATAACGGTATTGGGAGTGGCAATAACGGTATTGGTAGTGCACATAAGGCTATGAACAGTGTACATACTGGTATAGGCCAAAATTTCAAACGTATCCTGCGGGTAAACAAGTGTATCCGGCGTGTAAACAATTGCATCGGGATGGGAGAAAACTGTACCCGGAGTTCCAATAACGGTATTGGGAGTGGCAATAACGGTATTGGTAGTGCACATAAGGCTATGAACAGTGTACATACTGGTATAGGCCAAAATTTCAAACGTATCCTGCGGGTAAACAAGTGTATCCGGCGTGTAAACAATTGCATCGGGATGGGAGAAAACTGTACCCGGAGTTCCAATAACGGTATTGGGAGTGGCAATAACGGTATTGGTAGTGCACATAAGGCTATGAACAGTGTACATACTGGTATAGGCCAAAATTTCAAACGTATCCTGCGGGTAAACAAGTGTATCCGGCGTGTAAACAATTGCATCGGGATGGGAGAAAACTGTACCCGGAGTTCCAATAACGGTATTGGGAGTGGCAATAACGGTATTGGTAGTGCACATAAGGCTATGAACAGTGTACATACTGGTATAGGCCAAAATTTCAAACGTATCCTGCGGGTAAACAAGTGTATCCGGCGTGTAAACAATTGCATCGGGATGGGAGAAAACTGTACCCGGAGTTCCAATAACGGTATTGGGAGTGGCAATAACGGTATTGGTAGTGCACATAAGGCTATGAACAGTGTACATACTGGTATAGGCCAAAATTTCAAACGTATCCTGCGGGTAAACAAGTGTATCCGGCGTGTAAACAATTGCATCGGGATGGGAGAAAACTGTACCCGGAGTTCCAATAACGGTATTGGGAGTGGCAATAACGGTATTGGTAGTGCACATAAGGCTATGAACAGTGTACATACTGGTATAGGCCAAAATTTCAAACGTATCCTGCGGGTAAACAAGTGTATCCGGCGTGTAAACAATTGCATCGGGATGGGAGAAAACTGTACCCGGAGTTCCAATAACGGTATTGGGAGTGGCAATAACGGTATTGGTAGTGCACATAAGGCTATGAACAGTGTACATACTGGTATAGGCCAAAATTTCAAACGTATCCTGCGGGTAAACAAGTGTATCCGGCGTGTAAACAATTGCATCGGGATGGGAGAAAACTGTACCCGGAGTTCCAATAACGGTATTGGGAGTGGCAATAACGGTATTGGTAGTGCACATAAGGCTATGAACAGTGTACATACTGGTATAGGCCAAAATTTCAAACGTATCCTGCGGGTAAACAAGTGTATCCGGCGTGTAAACAATTGCATCGGGATGGGAGAAAACTGTACCCGGAGTTCCAATAACGGTATTGGGAGTGGCAATAACGGTATTGGTAGTGCACATAAGGCTATGAACAGTGTACATACTGGTATAGGCCAAAATTTCAAACGTATCCTGCGGGTAAACAAGTGTATCCGGCGTGTAAACAATTGCATCGGGATGGGAGAAAACTGTACCCGGAGTTCCAATAACGGTATTGGGAGTGGCAATAACGGTATTGGTAGTGCACATAAGGCTATGAACAGTGTACATACTGGTATAGGCCAAAATTTCAAACGTATCCTGCGGGTAAACAAGTGTATCCGGCGTGTAAACAATTGCATCGGGATGGGAGAAAACTGTACCCGGAGTTCCAATAACGGTATTGGGAGTGGCAATAACGGTATTGGTAGTGCACATAAGGCTATGAACAGTGTACATACTGGTATAGGCCAAAATTTCAAACGTATCCTGCGGGTAAACAAGTGTATCCGGCGTGTAAACAATTGCATCGGGATGGGAGAAAACTGTACCCGGAGTTCCAATAACGGTATTGGGAGTGGCAATAACGGTATTGGTAGTGCACATAAGGCTATGAACAGTGTACATACTGGTATAGGCCAAAATTTCAAACGTATCCTGCGGGTAAACAAGTGTATCCGGCGTGTAAACAATTGCATCGGGATGGGAGAAAACTGTACCCGGAGTTCCAATAACGGTATTGGGAGTGGCAATAACGGTATTGGTAGTGCACATAAGGCTATGAACAGTGTACATACTGGTATAGGCCAAAATTTCAAACGTATCCTGCGGGTAAACAAGTGTATCCGGCGTGTAAACAATTGCATCGGGATGGGAGAAAACTGTACCCGGAGTTCCAATAACGGTATTGGGAGTGGCAATAACGGTATTGGTAGTGCACATAAGGCTATGAACAGTGTACATACTGGTATAGGCCAAAATTTCAAACGTATCCTGCGGGTAAACAAGTGTATCCGGCGTGTAAACAATTGCATCGGGATGGGAGAAAACTGTACCCGGAGTTCCAATAACGGTATTGGGAGTGGCAATAACGGTATTGGTAGTGCACATAAGGCTATGAACAGTGTACATACTGGTATAGGCCAAAATTTCAAACGTATCCTGCGGGTAAACAAGTGTATCCGGCGTGTAAACAATTGCATCGGGATGGGAGAAAACTGTACCCGGAGTTCCAATAACGGTATTGGGAGTGGCAATAACGGTATTGGTAGTGCACATAAGGCTATGAACAGTGTACATACTGGTATAGGCCAAAATTTCAAACGTATCCTGCGGGTAAACAAGTGTATCCGGCGTGTAAACAATTGCATCGGGATGGGAGAAAACTGTACCCGGAGTTCCAATAACGGTATTGGGAGTGGCAATAACGGTATTGGTAGTGCACATAAGGCTATGAACAGTGTACATACTGGTATAGGCCAAAATTTCAAACGTATCCTGCGGGTAAACAAGTGTATCCGGCGTGTAAACAATTGCATCGGGATGGGAGAAAACTGTACCCGGAGTTAAAATAACAGTATTGGGAGTGGCAATAACGGTATTGGTAGTGCACATAAGGCTATGAACAGTGTACATACTGGTATAGGCCAAAATTTCAAACGTATCCTGCGGGTAAACAAGTGTATCCGGCGTGTAAACAATTGCATCCGGATGGGAGAAAACTGTACCCGGAGTTAAAATAACAGTATTGGGAGTGGCAATAACGGTATTGGTAGTGCACATAAGGCTATGAACAGTGTACATACTGGTATAGGCCAAAATTTCAAACGTATCCTGCGGGTAAACAAGTGTATCCGGCGTGTAAACAATTGCATCGGGATGGGAGAAAACTGTACCCGGAGTTAAAATAACAGTATTGGGAGTGGCAATAACGGTATTGGTAGTGCACATAAGGCTATGAACAGTGTACATACTGGTATAGGCCGTTATTTCAAACGTATCCTGCGGGTAAACAAGTGTATCCGGCGTGTAAACAATTGCATCGGGATGGGAGAAAACTGTACCCGGAGTTAAAATAACAGTATTGGGAGTGGCAATAACGGTATTGGTAGTGCACATAAGGCTATGAACAGTGTACATACTGGTATAGGCCGTTATTTCAAACGTATCCTGCGGGTAAACAAGTGTATCCGGCGTGTAAACAATTGCATCCGGATGGGAGAAAACTGTACCCGGAGTTAAAATAACAGTATTGGGAGTGGCAATAACGGTATTGGTAGTGCACATAAGGCTATGAACAGTGTACATACTGGTATAGGCCAAAATTTCAAACGTATCCTGCGGGTAAACAAGTGTATCCGGCGTGTAAACAATTGCATCCGGATGGGAGAAAACTGTACCCGGAGTTAAAATAACAGTATTGGGAGTGGCAATAACGGTATTGGTAGTGCACATAAGGCTATGAACAGTGTACATACTGGTATAGGCCGTTATTTCAAACGTATCCTGCGGGTAAACAAGTGTATCCGGCGTGTAAACAATTGCATCGGGATGGGAGAAAACTGTACCCGGAGTTAAAATAACAGTATTGGGAGTGGCAATAACGGTATTGGTAGTGCACATAAGGCTATGAACAGTGTACATACTGGTATAGGCCGTTATTTCAAACGTATCCTGCGGGTAAACAAGTGTATCCGGCGTGTAAACAATTGCAGCAGTTCAATTCCGGAAACGGGGTTTTATACCACTTTCGTTTCTTGTAATGTTTTTATATATTTTTTTTCATGTCTTGATTCAATAATGACTTATACATATTCATTGTATATTTAGTTGGTTTCTTTTCATTACAGAAATAGCATTATTACATGTATATTGTATACATTACACATTTTGATTTCAATTGAAGTTTGAGCCAGGCGAGCAAACCTCTGTAAACACCTGTTATATTGCAGCACTTCACAAGACGCCGACCACGTTTTTTTGTCACGCGACGACTGTTAGAATGGCCCGCTCCAATCAAAAGACGCTGTATTTTACTTCCAAATTGATTTTGATGTCAATCAAATTTTTGTCGCTGTGGGTATATTCCTCTCGCGGATATTGAAACAATAAGAAAATGTGTGGCTTATAGTAAAGCAACCTGAAGGCGTGATTACTAGTAATAATGAACACCGTCTGTCAATTATACCTCCCATATATCAACGAAAATATCAGTCGCCGCGCATCGTGTTTGATGTTTTGGTTACAAGCCAAAATCTAACTGAAATCGAAATTTGTAGTAATAAGACATCATTTAGATATCAGTTGCACAAGGACAGATTGTTAGAAACATTATGCGTGGGTTTAACTAAGGGTTAATGTCATATTGAAAGGGTTAGGTTATATTGAGGTAGTTAAGGGATGCTTTTAATCACATGAGAAAAAATATGTTCTTGCTTCCCTGGTAAAAAACTTAGTTTGGCATAACCAGAATAAATTTTTCTAAATCCTTAGGTGGGGTTCTATCAGCTATCGATTTAACCGAGTGTTATGAGTTTACAATAAAAGCTACTGACGCCTGTAAATTTTCCAACTTTTCAATTAGTTTTGAGATAATAAAACATGAGAACACAAAATTGTATTTATTCATATTACAAAAAAAAAACGATTTACCAGTTCTATGTTGAAAAGAAATTTGTATTATACAAATTATAAGCAGAGCATGAATTGCAAATATTTTCAAGTTAAGATGCAACTGTTGCAGCTAACTGATTTTGGGTAACACAAGGCAGGCTCACTGATACGAATTTTTGCAGACGAAAATACGACGCATTATATTATTAAACTATACGGACGACTGTTCAGTAATTTACAACTCATGCGTTGCATCTATTTAACCAAGACAACAATGTACCTGTTTGTTCATCAGAGAACCTGTTAGGGCAAGTGTGGGCTGGTTAAAACCCTCAGTTTCAAATTGTTTTGTCTCTAAGCATACTAAGGCTATAACCATCAGTTATCTTTTTAATAAATTGTTCGTAGTGTCCTTTGTAAAATTGATATTCTTACAAATCTATGCTATCTGTTCCTCTCTACGTTTTGGCTGCGTGGGGAGGCTGTGTGCTCTGGTTGTGGTGATTCTTGATATGCATTTTTTACCTCTATGATAGCTAACCAACTAAATCTCAACATAATACTTTTCGCTTCCCTCACATCTTCCAGGAACTGTCTATTTAAATTTTGTACACACATTCACCAAATGCAAATCCAATAAATACGCATAACGCTTTATCTTCAATGTAAACGACAGACTCGGGGCATCTGTCTTTCTCGTAAGCAGTCACAAAAATTAAAAATACCAACGAATATTTGAATGTTCTAATTTAATAGAAGAATTAAAGTTCAGCATTCGAATGGTAGAATCGTCATTCGAATGTCCGATAGTTGTTTTTATAATAAAACGTTTTAAAAAGTGCATACCTATAACTGTTGTTGTTGATTAAACTTAACAGTTGTGTTTTTACACAATTTAGAACAGCTAATACTACATTGGTAAACGTATTGACAATCTTCGTTTTTTTTTTTGCTCTTATCTTATATAATGACTCAATCTAGAAAGTATATTGCTTCAGTGGTGCCCATCTAGTAGCACATTGATTGCTTAGAACACATCTGTAAAGAAAAACTATTATGCTCGGTAAACTGTCATTATGTCGAGTCCAAAAAACTATACGCCATGTGATAATTCTAATGTAACCTGTAACTGAAATATCATGTTATGTGACGTTAATATTTGCTAGTGTTAAAAAAACGTGTCATTGGGTGCTATGTTAAGATGAAGCAGTGTATTACTGAGTGATTCTTTCGATATGTTCAGTTGCAATGATATGCTGTTGGGAGGTAGAAATACCATGTTCAGTTATGATAATGTTATGTCTAGTGAGTAATTATTTATGTTTAGTCATGAAAATATACTGTTAAGTAGTTTCAAAAATATGTTTAGTCGAAGCAGTGTATTACTGAGTGATTCTTTCATTATGTTCAGTTGCAATGGCATGCTGTTGGGCGGTAGAAGAATCATGTTCAGTTATGATAATGTTCTGTATAGTCATTAATTCATAATGTTCAATCATGGCAATATACTGTTGAGTAGTATATTTATAAAAATGTACGATTGAATTACTCATTAAACAGAACATTATCATAACTGAACACTATATTTCTACCACCCAACAGCATGTCATTACAAGTTAACATAATAAAAGAATCAATTACTAATGCACTGCTTCGAACAAACATATTGTTGAAACTATTCAACAGTATAATTTTATGATTGAACATGATTGAACAAAATAAATAACTCACTTGACAAGATTATCGTTACTGAAAATTATACTCCTACCACCCAACAGCATGTCATTCCAACTGAACATAATGAAAGAATCACACAATAAAACACTGCTTCGACCGACTAAACACTATTGCTTCGACTAAACATAATGATGGTGCTACTCAATAGTATATTTTCATGGATGAACCAAAACTTAAGCACAAGACAGAATATGATCACAACTGAACATAATTATTTTAGCATTCAACAGCATGCCATTGTAACAGAAAATAATAAATGCATCACTCAGTAATATACTAGTACTGCTTGGACTAAACATCATGATTGTTCTCCAAACAGTATATTTTTACGGTTGAACATAATGTATTACGCACAAGACAGAATATTATCGTAACTGAATAAATGGCAGTTGACCGTGCATAATAGTTTCTCTTAACATTAGATAATTCAGGCGTTCCACACAAAATTTATGTTTATTTATAGTCATCTGGAAAAAAATGCATCCGGCTAGAGCCACAATGTATCGGGTACCCAGGAAAATAAATCTAACACACTGTGTTAATTGCAATGTTTACAGGTGCATACAACAGCCATTCAAAGTTAAACATTATAGTACATGTAATTGACCTAACATACTTTTGGGAGCTGTATATATAACATGCACGAAAAGCAAATAAAGCAAATAATCACAGCGCATAAGTTTTCATCAAAGCAACTACGGACATCTTTTTGGTGCAAAAGTATTTTCGTGGGCAGTGTAATGATAACAAAACTTGCCATCTCTAAGATAGCAGTAAAGGAGGTATGATTGTATTATGAGCAGAACATATATTTCTTTTACATAATTATATACTACTTATAGTTTTGATGGGGATCGCTTTCCGTTTTATCCCGAAGTATTGCCCCTACCAAGTTTCAACCGCTATTCCGCTTCAACAGATTGTCGGCTTATTCCTTTTTTGGCACAAAGCTGATGTAAAATTAACAGATTTTCGGAATCACAGCAAATATTTTATCGTTTCAATCTTATTTAGGCAATAATCATAATATTTTAAGTGATCATTATCAACTTTTGAGTTGTATAGTAAATGTATCGGCTTATCCGTATGAACTCTAGCAGTCGAAAATGCGTTATAAAACAATACGAAACTTAATTGAAGGCTATTCAAAGGTGAATATGCATATCAGGAATTGCCGCATTAAAAAACAGCTTCCGCACACAGTCAAGAAGAAGAGAGAGGGAGAGAGTATTGTTAATAAAATGACCAATTTCAAAAAAGACACCACAAACAATAAACAAAACTGAGAACCCGGGGGATTACCGCCTTGGAACCGTCAGTGGCAAATCAAATTGCCACTGGGGGTTTAAACCAGGTTCTAGGGTGCACCAACATCACACTTGCCCCAACAGGTTCTCATATCACATAACAAGTACAAGTTGTCTTGGTGAAATAACTCAAACCCACCCATCGGCTCAACAATGTTATCCCTCTTACCACAGGAGTTTGACATTCTTGTTAATAATAAAAATATATTAGTCTTTATAATAAAGACAAGGATGGCAACTCGCGGCCTTCGATTCGCTTTTTCAAACGCAAATTTTTCATCGATTACAAGAATAACATAGGCGATTTTTGTATCTTCGGCAAGGAAAATCTGTGCTTATTAACGGTAAGTAGATTTTCAAATTGAAAATAACATTTAGCCAGAGAAAATACCCATTACAGTAGAGTACTCGGTGAATGTGTATCTGTCAATCCGCCATGCGTTGCTCGACTTCCGGTCAACGCAGTGAATATTTTAGCACAGGCTTCAAATATTCCTTCAGGGCCTCAAAAGTTATACGGCGGTTGTCGCCCGTTTGAATATTTACCTTGATGACGTCATATCGCACGTCAAGACATTCATAATGTAAACAAAAACAAACCGACGTAGATCTATTTACACCATAAGTTGTCATCGTTGATTTTTAAAAATAAAGATAAACATATTTTGTAGATATCCATATTTTTAAGAATGTTCTTTTTAATATTAAATTGACATTCAATCCTGAAATCTGAAAACCGGAAGTAAACAAACGCATGGCGGATTGACATTCACGTTCAAAGAGAGGGTAAGTTTATTTTAAAATAAAAATGTGTGCCATATACGGCACAGTAATAAACCATGAATTTCCGTGAATTTAAATGGTTTTGTGTTTGTTTGCAATAAAGACATTGGATATCTGAAGGGGGATTATGCAATAAATAATTGCCAAATCTGGCGAATTTTTGGTGTCCAAAGTTGCCATCCTTGTCTTTTATAAAGACTAAATAACAAGTAAAAACATATTTTGTTGAAATGTCAAACTCCTGTGCTCTTACGCCGGAGTCATTATTTTAGGATGTTGTTGACGTCGCGGCGGAAATGACGTTACGGAGCGCCAAAGTTAACGTCGTTTTTAATTTCGATGCGGTTTGTGACTCGTGTATTTATTAAAGCGTCATTAGTGTATATTCATTTACATTTTGCTAAAATTAATTATTTTAATAATAGAATCTAGTACATGCATATATTTGTATTTTATATTCACAACTTTTTCTGAGATTTGTGTTTGAAAAAACTAACAGTTATGAAGCATATAGATCTACGTACTCTGAAACAGAACATGCGAATAGTATGTTTGTGATCGGACACACAAACCGATTACATTTCTTCAACAAAGTACCGGCGGAGACTGATTTCCCAGTTAGAGCACGCGTGTACCCGATGTACACACTTTCACTATCCCAGTGCATCATCTTCCGATTTTTTTTTGTTGACAGAAAAAAGACAGTGCCGGTAAATAATACCACCTGGTCCGGTAAATGATTTCTTTTCTGATTCAAATTTTGATACACATGAATGGTTGCACGGCAATCCATCTGGTGTGAGTTTTAGATATAACTCATAATTTACTAGTTTACGCGCAAACGAAATCTTTGAAAAAAAAAAAGATCAGGAACCAGACTATTAATGAAAATGTTTGTTTCTGTCATGCAGTAAAAACAGTTTGCTGAATTGACAGTCCATCCGTTCCATTCGGGTTGGAGTTCCATATATCTCAGTATTAACAACTGGCGATGGAATACGAGTTAAGGATGTGCAGCTCCATTCGAAGAGAAGTGGGAGAAATGAATTTAATAGCCCTCATTTAATAGACCGGGTATTTGTTCCGCTTTTCAAAAAGAATTAGCATGATCTGTATCGATCGCAAGTTTAAAAAAAATGCGTCAGATATCGACAGGAAAGTTCACAGGTCATTTTTACATGTATCTGCTCTGTGTGTTCGTCAAAATAAATGGGGAGAAAGAGACAACCACTGAATTGAACGAATTTCAGTGCCATAAATCTTCGTATTTCAGATATCTGATTCATAGAAATCTATGTAAAATGATAGTGCCTCTAGCTGGGAGCGAACCCGCACCGCCACGGCGACAGCGCCTAGCCCTGCAATTCCTGCGACGCAACCGATTAAGTCTGGCTTGAGTTATGTTCTCCTAGAAATTAAAACACCAATGTTGTTGTTACTTCCCAGTTTTATGTCCCTCCCGCCTCTGAACGAGGACAATATGGTGTGGACATACCAGCTTCCCATGGTGGAGGAAGACCCCAGGTGCCCCTCTGGGCAATTTTCAGGCTCGAGCGGGCACCTGGGTACATGTAGAACCACCGACGTTCCGCAAGCTAGCTAGTTAGCTTCCTCACATGAAAGATCTTTACCCTGGTAGGTCTCGAACAGCGGTGACGGGCAAGTGATTGTCAGACCTAAACCTTAACCACCCAGCCACGGACGCCCCTTATTAAAACACCAACATATTAATTTTGTTTTTATAGTAGGCTGGTACATGGTCTTTTGGTATTCGTTAAGTAACAAAAGTACTTCCGGGCAAATTTTTACCGAAATCCAACATTTTTTCATAAATATCGGGGTTATTTATGCTAGACATTATGCTCTACTCAAAACAGCATTAGACATTAAACTAATGTCTCTGTAAAACGTATGAGCAGAATTTCCACCAGTATTATTTTATCATCATTAAAAAAATTTGTGCGCATTACAAATAACTGATTGATTGTCTGATTAATCGATTATTTGGTTGATATATAAATTGTTTGATTTATTAATCGATTTATCAAATGATTGACTGATCTATCGACTTATCAATAAGTAAACATCCAAACCCTTGTTACATTAATCAATCACATTTATATTTTTCCACAATCCGCATCCCACCAACTAGCCACCCAGTACTTTTTCCTTTTTGTCATATGATGGACTACATTTTAATCGCTCTCAAAAATAAAAAAAATGCTGAAAATAACTTACAAGATTAAATAAGTTATGGATGTGTTTCGACCGAAACAAGTTATTATTTCCTCAACGCATATGTATTGTATGTATACATATAACCTAAAAACTCAATTTTTTTATAAGATTAATTCATGGATAATTTTTTATAGATTCATTAGAGTGATTTGCATACACCTGACATATATTTATACATGAACACCATTTGATGAACAACCCTAATAATCACTCTGTTGTGTATACGCGCATGTAAGAAAAGATATACATGCTTTCCGTCGGCTTTTTTTATCCAGAACTAATAATGTTCTTTGTCACTCTCTTTCACTATCGGCTCATTACATTCACCTGTGTTATAGACTGGGATTACTTTCAACTACTTTTACTTTAACTCAAAGAAATAGTTCACCATTTACATTCACAATAGCTTGGGTTTCTCCGGTTTAAATGAAAGATATTTAACATTTCAGTCATTTGTTTTAGCTCAAGCTTTCAATTTTATAATTATGACTGTTTACAACGAACCTTCTTATTTTGGTCAAAAATCTTGACATTGAGCCTTTCGCAGAGATGTAAAGTGAGTGTAAGGAACGACAACTCTGCGAAGGAGATTGGTTCTTTGTATGAAATCGTAAAATGCATCAAAATTGATGAGTTTTAATTTAATCAAATTGAAAATAATTCGTATTCATAAATTAATTATAGTTCGTAATATATTTCTCGAAAATGCTTAAATTAGTATCTGCCTAGGCCGACTGTTCTTGCTTTCACGGAAATTTCATCCTCGGCTATAAACCTTTTACAACATTTAACTATAACATTTATTAAGTATTAGACAAAGAAATATAAGATCTTGATGAGGAACTCGCACACCCAGATGGTAAATTTTTTACCATGCAATTGATGTTTCGACGCGACCACCGTAACGACATCGAGCATTTGACGCCAACAGTGACCTTAAAATGACGTTGTTTTTTTTTTGTTTTAATGACGTCATTTTTAGGAAAATATGTTTACATGCAATCATGGCGCGCCATTTGTTATAAAGTCTTACAACAGTTACTATCCAAAATATACATTGTTTTTTTTTTGTATTTCAATATCATTGTATTTTAAAAGCGATTTTAACCACTTCTGTGCCGATGGGCCAATCTGGGCCAATCTTATAAACTACGTTCAGTGCCGACGGGCCAATCTGGGCCAATTTTGTAAGTCCGTATTAATGTCAGTTTTCTTTCAGCCTATTAACATGTAAAACCAATTTCATCCCATAGCAGTTGTTTATACACGGTTTCGGCTCATTGACGTGACGTCAGAATAAGTCAATTCCCTTATATGCACTGATTTCCCGCCATTAACGTACTTTAAAATTATTTTGACGTTACGTTGGAGACGAATTGATAAAAAAAAGAAATTACCATTGATTGCCATATAAAATATCAGTAGTATCACTTTTATGAAAAACAAGTGCGAGTTATGATCATGCTCAAGTACGCGCAGATGGGATACGAAATTAGAAATCTATTATTATTTTAAATGTTTCTATAGCAAAACTAATTATTTTTCATTCAAAAGTGTGTCTTTCCTATGCAATCTTGAAAAAGTCAACCGCTAGAAATATATATTCAACTTCCCGTTAACTCGTTTTAGATAAACAAAGTCGACAAGGGAATTTCAACACTTCAGAACCGTAAATTCAGCCATATATACGTAATATATAAATGAAATAACTACGCCAAATCTCGTGCGGATATATTGACGTAACTACGTCTTTTAATTAAGATGCCACTTTACGTTGCGTTATTCCTCAAAAATGGCTATACCTTGGATTCGCGTCTTTCACCAAGTCTAATGTGCCACAAATCTGTTAAATGAGATATTTATACATACTGATGTATGATGTAAAAGACTTTATTAATGTTTCCTTATAAGGCCATTTTTCCGCCGAATAGCTCTTTTTTTGGCGCACGAGTTCTTAAATTCGTCCAATTTTTTTGCCGTTAACAATATCTAAGAAGAGAGGATTGATAGAACGTTTTAAGTTCTCAAACTTCGGATTCTTCCAATGATTTAAATTTAAAAAAATGGCAAACATTTCGGAGTAAGTACGATTGGACTAGCTTTTTGTGGATTTCTTACCATGTTATCAGATATTTTTGTTGCTGATTGCTGTAAATTTTAACATCAGGAATAACCGTTTCCTAATTCCACATTTCTTTTAGACCGATGCGCCCTATAAGCATGTGCGCTGTAACAAACTTGACAACTGGGGTGGCTCTTTGCTCCTTGATAGCTACGCAAACTATTTTAGGAAGTCGGGAACTAGACTTTTTTTCTACATTTGAAGCTTTCGTAATAAAGACGAGCTATCAATATTGCATGTTTTAAAATAAGAACTATCAAAGAAACTTTGATCAATGTAACAAAATAAACCCTTTTCTCCATCGGCTAACGCTATTATCTCGTAAAGTGTTGCAACTGTAACTTAGTTTCTCATTTCTTCTTTAATTGTCCCAATTTCAATTTAGAATCTTACTTTTTGATTCGTAACTACGATATAAATATAAATGTATTTAATTTTACTATTTGGAAATGATTCTCCTACAGAATAAGATAATTTACATAAATCTTTAAATGTGTTCATAAGTATATAAACAATTTAAAAAAGATTTTCTAACGCTCATTAGGTAAGGAGTAAGAAATTAGTAAATATTCGTCCGCTGTCCACCACCGGTTGCATATTCAAGTGAACTTTTAATTTTAGATTGAAATCGAAATATTGTTAAGCCTTTCTTATGATATTAAAATACCTTATGGTAAGCACCATTATCAACGTGTTGTGTGCATTTGTCGCCCAGGCCTATAGTATACATAAATTGTTTTTAAATGATATAAAAAAAGCCTATGTTTTAACCAGATCCTGATCAGCCGGCACATTCCGTTATCAAACTATACGGTTGTGCTGCTTGATTATAATCTACACTGTTCGCTTTTATAATTATTCATGAAATTATTTTTGACCACAAAGCGAACAGCGATAGTAGATCAGGTGACGCTGGTGTGCAGGCTGATCTGGATCTTCACTGGTCTCACACGCGATTAACTTCGTATATATGGAGTAAATGATTGAAACAAAATTTATGGCCGTTTTTTTACGATTCAAAGCGAAAATATGTCAGAATAATGAAATTGTAAATTAACATAACATCATTATTTCTAGCGAAATTTCTATCAAGCTCAAAAGTATGTTAATCATGTAAAAATATACATACATGTATTCAAAATATTACAGTATGTTGTTTTGATACATACCAGCACCCAAAACATTCTTTTAAGCCCATACTCGGGCCTCGTCGACCCGAAGGCACACTAAGGCACTTGCCGCGGAAAATTTGAAAAGTGATCAAATAAAATCATGTGTATATTCAGTCTGAATTAATTAGTCTATCAGCATGAAGTATCGAAAGCACGGAATATATGTAAAACAACCCAAATACATGTATATGCCAAATCGCACCCGTCGAAAATATATTCCGCAAGAGCACGCCATAAACAACATTTGAAAATCATCGTCATCATCATCATCGGCATCATCATATGGTCATAAATTAAGCAATTAATAGAAAATGAAAAATATACTTGAAGACCTGTGTTTTGGTGAAATTATGAGGCAGTGTATGATAATAGTGTACTTCAGAGAACCTCTTCATGATGGCGGCGTGTGAGAACACGGAAAGGTTTATACTTCATTTCTATATATACTACTCACATTTTGATAAGGATCACTAAAAAATTGTGTTTTTCATTACATAAGGTTTAAAAGATAAACAAATTGCTGTGATTCTGAAAATATATTTATTTGACATCAGCTATGTGCCAAAAAAAAAGAATAAGCCGTCAAACTTTTGAAGTGGAACAGCGGTTGAAACTTTGTAAGGGCGAAAATTCGGGATAAAACGGAAAGCGATCCCTTTCAAAGTTTGAGTAGTATATTTAGATCTCCGTCGATAGTTTAATTTAGATAGCACCCTTGTTGTTGTAAGACGGGCTTAAATTTTTTTATTGGGTTAAAAGTGTTAGTCTGAACATTGCATCGTTACAATGAACTTCTTCGGTAAAGTGACCCGAAAAAAGCTGAGAATTGAAACAAGGTCGAGCTCGTTTTTCTTTTCAATGATTTTATTGCTTTTCCCTCTAAAATCATGTTTTAAATTTTTCAGAGTTTTATTTTTAAGAGTATTTTCGTCCAGACCCATCTTACACCACTTAGATTACTCAAAATTTGTGTATTAAATGCGAGAACTTTACGTTTGAAAAGTGTCTATAAAAAGAAGTGGATATCTTTCCGCGTTGTCACACACCTTTTGGAAAAGGTTACTAAGATTTTCGACGTACACTGTTACCAAACCGCGCATGATAAAAGGATATCTAATTTCTTCAAAGAAATAACAACGCTAGGGTCTAAATATTATGGTCCGATACTCAAGTCATATGGGCTTGTGTACATTTCATCGCTCTATATGTTTCTGTTAATATGTCCTCGATCAGCGTTTTCAAGAAGGCGCACACCTTCCTTTTTATAAAGAAAACAGCATACATTTTACAGGAACGGGCTAAAATTGTCGGAATTCTTGTTTCAGATGACTTTTTGAAAGTACGTGTTGTGTTTTGTGTTTATAAGTTAACATTTTTAGATTGTCAGACTTTATGTATATGTTATAGTTTATTTTGAGGCTTGTATGAAAATTAAACGGTCAGGCCCAGCGCAGCTGGGCGACCATTTAATTATTCATACAAGCCTCAAAATAAACTATAACGTATATAATGGTCGAAATTATTTTTGTAACTGACAAAACAGTCGCCGCCTAAATAGCCATATACGGGTATGCAAAAATCAATAGTCAAAGTGAAAGTTGTTTTGTCATTCAATGGCCCGTAAACATACTGACAGAATATTTTAGAAAGTGAATTATGAAATTTCTTTATCTGAAAACACCATGTGAACATTACTGATTCTCAGGAAAAAAAAACCTGTGTAGCAGTCTATCATTGCTTTGAGTAACAAGGTTTCAACCGTGGAAGTTCCATTTTTCCCTTAATTCATTAAGAAACATTTTAAAGCATGGTAAAATAGTTTATTTCCGGATCAACGGGCTCATCCGTGTAGTCTGATCACGACCGACATTCCTCCCTGTTAGATTTACTAGGTTATTTGTGACAAAAAAGTGTAAAATACTGATCAGATGACATTGATATAATAGGTGATCTTGATTTAAACTGGTCGCCTATGTGATAACAGACGTTATATGAAATAATGAGTTAGGAAATTTAAGAAGATTATCATAAGCCAAACAAGTCAAAGCTAAAATATTTATAAGATTTTCCTTTTTCAGACTTACTAAGTCACGCCTCCTTGAACACTGTAGAAGATCGTCGACGAACTATACATGTTTATCAATAAATGTTCGAACAATATTATTGAGGAAATCGACATATAATAAACACATTTCAGACGCGCGACTTTATGAGAATTAAGGTTCGAAATATTTGAAAAATACTGCATTGTCATTGGCTCAAAAATAATTTCAACCATTATGATGTTATATGCTTGACGAGGTTCGATATCGCGTTCTTACATTCAGCCATAGATCGCTGCAACTTGATAATTAATAGGCGACAAATAACAAACCACTTCATTAACCAGCGAAGCTGGTTTTACTAATCACAATTCTGAAATCGGTATCAAACCAACTGGCAAACGGCGATTTACGCATTTCAGAGAAATCAGAGTAAGTAAAGTAGTCCCCAAGTTTCCTGTTACGTGTTAAAATTGGTATTAACTACGTCATGTTGATAGGACAAAACCTGTGCGGTGCATCAATGGTCAAATTCATCTGTACGACAGTTTGATTAAATGTAAAATCGGTGCGGTTCATATTTCTAGGACTTGATCGGTGCGGTGCAACAATGGTCAAACATTGTCCGTGTCCGCGATTTTTCACTCACCAAGATATCGTTGGGTATATTCCATACCTCCGTGTCCGTCCGACGTGGAACGGACACGGATGTATGGAATATGGGTCGCACTAAAATGCGGTCCAATTAGCGGACGATATAGAATATCGTTGAAAAGTGCGGACGACAAAAACAAAGAAGGAGTGTGAAAAGCGAACAGTTTAAATCCTAATCAGATCGCACAGATGTGCCAGCTGATATGGATCTAAACTGTTCGCACAAGCTATGAAGGTATATCTATGGAGTAAAGGGTTAACAGAAGCCTTCATCCAGATAATACATGGAAACCCTTATTTCCACTATCATTTAGACAAGAGGAAGTTCTTTGCGGGTGAACCAAGTTTTGTTGCTTTTTCGTAAATGGATACATGTATGAGAATCATGGCACCGGTTATTCTCAATAAGCAAAATTGCTTCGCTGGTTTTCTGTACTTTCAGTACTTTGATTTTTAATGCCTGTGGGCGAATTAGTACAGTGACAAAACGATCAAGTAATCAATTAACGTTTAACGCGCGAATAATAATCGTCATCGCATTATAGCTGCGACGTCATAAATAACGTTTGGCATCTTTTAAATAACGTTACGGCAGCGAAAGGGTTAATGTCGCTCTCGGTCTCTCCCGACAAGCGACTTTAATGTCGCTCTCGGCGTTATACGAGAGCGACATAAAAGTCGCTCTCGATTTAAGAGGGTTATATGCAAAAGCAATAAATTGGGGAAGAAATCTGCACTAACACGAAATATGTTGTTAATATTTTTATTACGACGTTTTGATTTATAATCTTCATCAGGTAATAACAACATCAATTGCGTGACGTCGTCAAAACGGCGCGTAAACGCCACTTTGACGCTGCCACAAAATAGCGGAAAATCGTATATTAAATTATGTAAATTTATACACAAAGCAAACCCAAAATATGATAAAACAAACATTGGATCTAAACGATACTAGCAGTTTCTACATAGAAGAAGAGAAAATTAAAAAAAAACTAACAATATTTTACAAAATTACATAAAACATTATTTCAGATCGTAGACGAATTTCGTGTTCATGCCCATCGGATGTAAAGTACCAAGTTTATGGATCCAGTATGTTTCTTTGCATAGTCTGTCTATCTCTCCGTGTACCACATCAATAGGAATGAACGAAAAATCGTCCAACGAATGCTGATTCGTGTTAAAATGTGTAGCAACATTGGTCGAATAATACGGATTTATGCTAAAATTATTCATATCAAAACGATGAATGTTCATGCGTTTCGATACTTGCTGATTGGTTTGACCAACATATTGCATATTACATTTTTTTACAGTTAATAAGATAAATTACATCGTTAGATGTACAGTCTGTAGAGGACCTCAGTTTAAAAGTCTGAGAAGTATTAAAACTGTCAAAATGGTCATTTTCAATGATGTGTTTACAATGTGAGCAACGGCGTCTGTTACATTTTGTTGAAAAATGATTTTTATCATGGTGTTCTGATTTAAATTGTGCATGAATTAAAAAATCTTTTAAATTTCTCTGTCGTTTGTATGCAACAACTGGTTTACAAGAGTGGACGTATTT
Organism: Corbicula japonica; assembly: GCA_038501625.1. Taxonomy (NCBI): domain Eukaryota; kingdom Metazoa; phylum Mollusca; class Bivalvia; order Venerida; family Cyrenidae; genus Corbicula; species Corbicula japonica. Next base: position 43,115 of record JAZAYU010000533.1, on the reverse strand, counting down.
CATACTATCTTTTTTAGAAAGTTTTAACAAATGCCAATATTGATAACTGAACCAATGTTCGGCAGTGAAGGATTATATTCAACAACAAAAGGTATAAGTACATCGTCACAGGATATCTTCGCACTTTGAAGCGCATCATCTTGACTTAACAAAGACACACGAGAAATAGCAATATCAATTATTTCAACAGGATAATGTCGTTCACTAAACAAACTTCGAAGTTCATTTACTGAACGATCAAAAACTTCATTATCAGAAATTATTCTTTGATATCTTTTAGCTTGACTTAAAGTAATGTCATCCTTACATGACTTAGGATGCGATGAGGAGTATTCAACGTATTGATGTATGTTAGTACTTTTCACAAACACAGACGTGTTAATATTTAAATTTTCTCCTTTAAATACATGTACATCTAAAAAGGATACATCTGTTACAGAGATGTTACTTGAAAACTTGATAGATTCGTGAAAATTATTAATATCTTTAAGAAATAATTGAAGATCCTGGTCCCAGATCATAAAAATATCATCCAAAAATCTAAGCCATAAACTCGGTCGTTTAGTTCTACTGTTTAGAAAGTCTTCTACAAATTTTCCCATAAATAGAGATGCATAAGCCGGCGCCATAGAACTCCCCATAGCAGTGCCCATTTTCTGTCTATAATGAACACTATCAAATTCAAAATTATTGTTTTCAAGAACCAGTTCAATAAGTTTTGCCAAATCATTTCAGACAAAATGCAAAATATGCAAAAGCACACAGACGTATAAAACGTTAGAAGCTAATAGCAGGTATTAACAGCTCTTGAACGTTACCTGAAAAAGAATAAACAGGCGCACATTCGTACAGACTTCTCAGGCATAAATTATACACCTTTCATCATACGAGGTACAGTCAGAAAGTTCCCGGACTGGTCATTTTAAACAAATTATTGACGTCGGATCCTCATAAAATTTAGCATGCTTGTATTTTTATTTAAATCTAATATCGACTGATATGAAAAGTAGGTTTGAACAAGTATTTGAATTTATTTTTACACATTTAGCATGTCCACAACCATACTACGGAGCACTTCAGAATTTGCCTCATTTTGCAATGAGATGACTACATTCTTTTTGAAGTTTCTCAAAATAATAGCGCCAAAACGTCTTTATTTTTCCGCACGTCATCAACGGAACGTTACTAGCAAACAATTACAAAATTTCAGCATGATCGGCTGACGTATCGCCATTTTGTAAAGTATAATTTCCGCCATCTAAAAATTCTGAAGCAAGAAAATGAAAACGTTAATTAATGGTACGGAGCAGTGGACAGTAATTAAATTCTCTGCGATGTCTTGTATGACCCCGACATATACTTGTAATTTCATGAAACAGAAGGATGGTGTTATTAATTGTTCCAGGACTCTTGTGTTTGAGTGGCACAAACGTTTCCGGAAAGGTAGGACGGATATTGAGGATAATGCGCGAAGCGGAAGGCCGGGAAATAATGCGCACTTAGTCAAAAAGATTAAGGACGTCCTAGCAACTGATCGGCGCAATTCTCTAGATGATATTTCTGACATTGTCGGGCTGTGTCATGGAACTGTCCATAAAATAGTGATCCAGGACTTGAACATGAATAAGGTATGTGCGCGCTAGGTTCCTCGTCTGCTGACAGATGAAATGAAAACGACCCTTAAAAACGTCATATGAACGTCACGACGTCGCGGAAGTGCTCCGTACATGACATAGTGGGCTATTCTAATGGATCAGAAAACATGTTTATGTTTGTATATTTTACATATATTTATATGTTCTTGCAGTGTAATAGTTGTATTTTTATGTCATATATTTAATTACTGAATCGTACGGAAAATAAAAAAGATATCATGACAGTCCTGGAACTTTTTGACTGTACCTCGTATAACTTGAACAAAATGACATTTTAAATCTTTTCACACATCCAGATAGAAAATACAATTTCAGAACAAACACACACACTTATTAAAATAAGACACTACAAAAAATCAGCATAAAAAAGTACATAATGGAAAATGGTATTTGAGCGCTTTTAAGAAAACATATCTTCTACGTTTGTTTTTATCCAGTTTATCAATTTTATTTTTATTTGACGATTGTTAGTTCATAGCGACTGAGTGGTCGAAATAAACAATGACTATCAAACAATTTACCCGAGTGGCTGTTATATAGTCACTGAGCTTGATGGTTCACTACCATTGATTTTATTAAAGATTAATAGCTTATGTAATGATAAATCTGACAAACTTAAAACTCCTCAATACTTGTCACATATGTTTAAACATATTGGGCTTCATTCAATTTATAGGTAACCACAAATCGATGCCAATAAGGCGGCAGCACCCAGCTAACCATGCAAAAACATTAAAAATGCCTTCCGTCCGTACCCCAATGAAATATAGTTCAAGTATGCCTATATACCGCCACCCGAAATGAATAACATTTTGTATGGTAGTCCAGTGGTAGAGCGCTCGCTTAGGGATCGAGGGGTGCCTGGTTCGAGCCCCAGTCCGGCCGCTAATTTCCTTAAGCAAGAAATTAAGCCTTCATTGCTTCTCTCCACCCAGGTGTATAAATGGGTACCTGTGAGGAATATAAGCCGATGTTCCGTGGCTGCCTACGGCGCCGACTGTTAACGGACGACTTGTATATCCAGTGATCGGGGGGTAAAATGTGAAAGTCGGTTGAATACATTAACTACAGACTATAAACCCATACCTTTACCTTTACCTTTGGTTTGAATTTATCATATTACTTAATGTTATTGAAAACGTACAACTACACTAAAGTATGTTTCGTAAATAAGGTAGGACTTAAATGGCAAAATACCATAATACGCTTTGCGTGTTCTGTTCGCAAAACTGTCTCGTTGATAGGAGGTCAATCTAGTGAGTCATCGTTTCGGATAATTATTCACAAATGCTTTGGGACAATTTTCTCTACGTGCTACTTTCACTGCACTAGAAGAAAAAGGAACTGATGAAAATAATTGGTAAAAATCTTATTGGTAAACTAAAAAAAAAGAAGAAAATAAGCATGGAATGAGACTCACATTCTCCTCACACAGACAAAACGTATAACGGAACAAAGAACACGAGTCTTTAGTATGTAAGATAAAGAAGTTAGCTTTTATCAAAATGAATATTCAACCTCTTTTCTTTCTGCATTATCTGTCTCAGCAAATTGTTCGCCTTCCGTCTTTTGTAACATAGACATAAGTTCTTCTTCAGACACTATAACACTGCTGAACGGTAACAACGTCACTTCGTTTGCATCAACATTATCTTCATTTAAGTTATGATCATGGTTTTTATTGTATCGTTTGAATTTATTATTGTATTGTGTGGTGTTATTTTGTTCTCTATTCAGCTTACAATCATTTTCTATCTCTCTTGAACGGAATTTCTTATCGATGTAATTTCGGAGTGGTTTTGAATACTTCACTTTGCATTTCAATGATATAATTGTTATTGTTACAATTATAAATACTACGAAAGCAATGACAGAGATATATGTTAAAATTCTGATATAATTATCACTTTTCATTTCCACAACTTTAACAATACTTGTTATCGAGTCTTCGTCTGCTATTACAAGTGTTTTAACAGGTCGATATGTTCCATAAATTATAATTGAAGCATTTCTAGTCTGAATGAAAGTTTCGTTTGCTTTGTTGATTCTAACTTTCCATACTCCTTCTGATAATTCGTCCCAGAAATGACTTGTCACAAACTGTCCATTTATAACGCCAGGTGGTTGTTTCTACAATAACAACATTCTAACAATTTCTTCAAAAATGTTGTAAACGATGACATGAATGCTATCTAAATAGAAAATTTTAAAAAAAGTTTTTTACTTATATAGGGTAACTTGTTATCGTTCATTTTACTGACAGAATATGCAAGTTTGCATTATCTAAGAACTGAATTGTTAAACGGTCTAACCTCTAAACTTAGAATAAACTCCAGAATATGAAAATAATTCTGCAACTCTCATATTATCAAACTTCGTTAACACGTTTGTTGTCTTAATTAACTCGATTATTTCAACCATCCGGTGTGGCTATTTTAAATTAAAGTATGTTTGTTTGTCGTTGTTACCTCAATCATTAACACGGATTCTGTGCCAGCTGGAGAAATAATGGCGACTTCCAGATTCGTCGTATTTGTCTTCAAATAAAGTGACACATGAACTTGTTCTATAACTGTTACACACCCGCCCTTCGTATTTTGTTCACAGCGGTGGAGAAATTCAACATCTACGGATTGAGTACTTATCTCGCTTGAACAGACAAAATGCATATCAAGAATAAAATTCTGGAGTTGTTTTCGTTTAAACGACTAGATATAAGGCTTATATTAAAACTACAGTAATATGTGTACATGTATCAGGAACAGTCACACTTATAAAACACATCCTCTCGACACTGTCAAAAAAGATAGAGGAAACGACAGCATATTTTTATAACATTATTAAAAGACACCAGAAACATGTAACGAAAAAAGAACCCGAGGGTTTACCCCCATGGATTTGCCAATAATGATTTGATTCTTCAAATTATTTTGCCCAAAACTTATTTTTACTGTTCAACTTTTGGAATAATGCGAATGAGTATGTGTCAACTAATGTTAGTTTTACTCAACTCAAATTAAACTAGAGCTATTAATAAATGTGGTTAAATACCCTGGCATTACCACTTAGTCAGAGGAGATATGGAAATGTGTCACAAATTTATCACTTAAAGAACCTATGATATCTTCAATACTTTATGTTACAAACTGATAATGTGTAATTGATCTCTTTGTCCCGGTTAGCTCAGTTGGTTGCGTCGCAGAAATTGCATGGCTAGGCGCTGTCGCCGTGACGGTGCGGGTTCGCTCCCAGCTAGAGACACTATCATTTGTACTCTAGATGCGAAACCTGTCACTCACAAGTCACTCGTAACAAGAAATATCTTTAAAAAAGATAAACGGCGTTGATGGAAAAGATTTATATATACATGTATATAAGAAAGAAAGAAATACAGAGAGGCGAAGCAGACACAGTTAAGTTATTTTATTTTACTTGTTATAGCTGTTGACGAACCGCCCCTGCCTTCTTAGTAGGCCTATGACTTAGAGATAAAGCGAACGAATCATGACAACTCATAAATTTATTGAAAGTGTCTTTCAAAAAAATTGTTGAAGCTGTTGCAACAATTTCATACAGTTATAACAAGTCGATTAAAGAAGCAATTTATTCAGTTTCAATAAACTACCTCGTGTAGAGTTAGAACTCATGATGAATATATGTCCTTGAATAATAAGAGAATACGAGTATTATTTACAACATTTCATTGGTCGAAAAACTAGGTCAAAAGTGAGCTTAGACAGCTAACGCCGAAAAATTGTCAGGAAGTTCTACACCCGATGCCAAATATATAATTAAGGCTTCAAGTCACTGTACTGAAAAGTACAGTAGTATTTCTCGTCACATAACTATAAGTTGCTCTGCCCCCACCCACCTTGGCAAACAACTAGATTGCTTTGACCTTGATCTTGTCTTTATGACATGACTTTATGATGTAAGCGAAATTGGATATTTGAACGCTATTTATAATTGGCCTAATCTCCTATCCATTTGAACTGACACAACATAGCCAAATATTCCAGTTCAAATTTATCTTAGTTTCTTAATACGCCAACAAATGTCAACGAAATACAACAATGACTTAAAGGCGTTCGCTACAGTTTTTTTCAACTAATATTAAACTACTGTACCACCGTCTAAATGCAATGTATAAAACACAGTTCACGGTCCAATCTGGGTTTTATCAATGTATAAAACACAGTTCACGGTCCAAAACATGACTTATTCGGACATAGCTCGTTTCGGATACGTATGTGGATTATTGGTTAAATTTTGGCTTAGGTTTTAAGTTCGCGCACTGGTCCGAGCGCGAAATACGCGAAAATTAAGCAATCGCTAAATAAAATGATACCACAGTAATAATTAACGATGTACACTTTATACCTTTAAGTATTTTTGTTTATACATAATTACCCCCCCCTCTTTTTTGAAATTGCCATTTCGAACAAATTAACATAATAACCTATATTTTTCTGTTTTGTTTTATGTTTGTTATACAGTTTTATATTATGTTTGTTATACATTGGTAAATATATTGGTAGTATATGGTGAAATGCTATTATGTTAAATTTAAGTAAACTTAAAAACATCCCTTAGAATGAAAAGATTTGACGATAAATTCTTTGTAGTAAAAAAGGTAATACTTAATTTTTTATATGTGTTTCATTATTTGTATTGCAATAAATAGCAATTTATTTGTAATTTAGAATGTGTTTAACTGCAAAATAGATATTTATGATATTCTTGAGATACATTCTATGATTTTATGCCGACAAAGGAGTCTACGAAAATCGTAAAAATTGTTCAAAATGTAACATCTTCGGTAGCTAATAAAAACCAAGTAACCCCGGTAAGGTCCCATTTTTATTCGGTCTTTCATTGCATAACATTATGTTCTTGACATACAATGTAGACAAAATTTGATTGAAATCTATTATTGGGAAAATTTTGCTGAAACTGTAGCGACTGCCTTTAATATGTGTTATTTTTTGTCAAACTGCAATTATATCGATTATAATAGCGCCATAAATATTTTTGTACTCTGTATTGTCTGGTTTTCATTATTCTTTTGAATATTTTAAAGGTATTGGTACCTCTGTTCTCAACAAAAACATATTAAAGTAAGTAGGTAGGTAAGTAGGTAGGTAGGTAGGTAAATAAGTAAGTAAGTAAGTGCCCTTTTATTATAGTGACCTGTGTACAAGCAACATATACATGTAATACAATAATACAAAATATAATAGACACCCGACCCAATGGGTCTATAAGTCACTTTCTGAAAACATTAACTTGTATTCTCTTCACATGACAGTTAAATTAGAATTTTCAAGATTTTATATTTAAATTTGGAAATTAAACAGTAAATGATATTGCCCCTACTTGAAACGAACCCGTACCGCGTCAGCGCCTTGCTTTGAAGTTCTAATTATGCTAGCTATTGAGCTAGCCGGGACAACCCCCACCCCAAATAAAAGTTGATAATTAACCCTGTTAATGTAAACATCACACAGCACGAGAATTGTTTGGATGGGAGAATTAGATGCATATGTTTAGGAAATAATAAAGAAAGTACAAATGATGGGGTCTTTAGACAATTTTAGTGTATAATTCAAACTATTACCTTGTGTTTACGAATACAGGCCGTGAAGACAAAAGCGTTGGAAGAAACGTTGTTTGTTTAGCATGGTTGACAAATTTAGATGCATTCAACAAACCAAAACCAAACACACTATGAACTGAAAGTAATAATAATAATAATAATAATAATAATAATAATAACAATAATAATAATTACTGTATGTGGTACTGTTCTGGAAAATATAGCTCATTTGTTAAGCTCTGGAAATAGAATCACAAAATGCCACTTTAGTCGTTAGTTGTTCTTCTGTATTTTCATGGCTTTAAAACAGTGTATCTTCAGGGCTTTTTAAGTGAAAGTAGAAAGTGAAAGTAGGAAGTAAGTTTTCCTTGAATTTCTTGAAAACCCTAACATTATTTTGACGAATTGGCACTAAACATTGTAGACCAGCATATACTTATTTCAGGTATGAGTTGCTTTGGTATATTTTTTTATGAATTTCAGAGATCTCATGCAAATGGTTTTTCTTTTGTTTTAGTATGTGCTTGGTAATTAGAACATGAATTAGACTAAACTGAGCTTGCAAACATTTACTTCATCCATAGCTAAATCTATTTATTTACTAAAATCTAGGTGGCAATAAGTATTTCCCCCAAAGTTCATTTTTTGAAATTTTAGCCTGTTTTCGCCATTTGCAATGTTTGCGATACCTTAAAAATACTATTCAATGTTACTTCATTTTTTAATCTTCTAAAGTTTGTAATTTAAAATTACATGTACTTACACATTTTTCCAGCTGCATTTAGTTTGAAAGCAGGTGTTTGCAAAAGACCCCGATGATCTGATGCTCGGACTAAAAGGTGCCGAACATCCCTTAGTGACAGATTTGGGCTATGAAAAGGTTGAAAGAGAATGGTTTCATTATACTAGGTCAATTGTTAAAAAAAGAACAATCATGTTGAAATTCTTTCTGTAACAATAAATAGTTGAATCGACCAGTTGAAACTCATTTAAGTAACGAATATAATGCATAATAAACTTATTTAATGTAGCAAAATAAATCATACTTAGCTTCAAGGCCCAAAGCGATGATTCCCGCAACTTGCGCTGTGGCGGCTGATAGTCCTTTGAAACGTGAAATGCACTTATTTTTGTAAGTAGCTGCAACCTTAAAACATCACATAAACCTATATTAAATATAATCAAAAGAAAGAAAAAAATATCTCTTATAATTCTTTAACGGTACTATACTTTGCCAAATATATTAGGGGGCTCTAATTGAGAAAAAGAATCACACAGGAAAATACATATGCGTTAAAGTTAAACACATCTTCCATGAGACTTCATATCAATGTGAGATTATACACTATATGTGTGTATCGGCTCAAAGAAAGCAGACAACGTAACGGAAATGTACGTAATAAAAGTAAAAATGGAACCTTGTTAAGTTTAAATATTGTCCAACAGCTAGTTAATTTAAGTGTCGTGGAAACATGCAGTGAAGGTTATAAAGAAACACACTTGTTCACTTTTAATAATCAGGTGCGGCAAACAATTCAAATTAGTAGAATACGACTATTAAAATTCACTTTGAGCTAGACGAAACTAGTGTGCAAGAACAAGAGACAAAACAAAAAAAAAACTTTTACAATAGATCGAAAAGTTTATCTATTATAGAAAACAAAACCAATACCCCCAAAAACCAATAGAAAAGAAAACAAAACGAATAGAAAACATACAACGGTAGATGATGTGAGAATACTTCCGTCTACTATTCCGGATGTTATCACACTAGCGTCAATAGCAATATAATCGTTGTATGGCAGCCTTCCAAATCGGCCTATACTGCCAATCGTTATGGTGTGTATGTTGTTTGATAGACCGTTGCCAGCAGAACCTGCTGGTACCAAGTAAATGGTTCCCAGTCCTCGCCGACCCTAAAATAATGCTAGTTCTTATTTAGTTAAACGTTAAGTCTCTGCAGTTTTTTTACAGAAACTTTCCACCATTGCTCACCGAGCGGACAATTCTTAATAGGACGACAGATACATTTTCCAGATAAATGGATTTAAATTAGAGTTAAGAAGCTTTTGGCGTTTTTGTTTGTTTTCAATAATGAAATTATTTATCATAATTTATGAATTTATGCATAATTAAACGGAATCGCAGGTATCTATTTCCATGTGCACTTCGTGTGTTTTGAAGCAGCTGACCATTAAACGTCGAACAGGTTCGCTACCCAGTAGGGGCAATATCACAGTAGCGTGATTTATGCAGTATGGCGGCCGTAAAAAGTCTCCGCGTACTTAAAATGAGTGCTGTTATCAGTAAATAAGCGGTTTCCGGTGTCGTGCAGTGATGATTACGTTTATCAGGGTTATATGATTAACCTTTTGGGGGTTGTCCCGGTTGTCTCAATAGGTAGCGTAACTGAAACTGCATGACTAGGTGCTCTCGCCGTACGGGCTTGCTCCCCAGTAGGAACAATATTATTTTAATAGAGCTGACTCCTAAATAGTTAAATAGTTCAACAATTTCAGGATAGGTAATAGCCCGCGTATTGATAATGCAATACTTGATCTAAGGTCATACTATAAATGACCAGCCCATAAAGTATCACAAGAAACCGCCATATACATAAGCCATAAGCTGTATATTAAAAGAGAAGTATATCGCTAAATAAGCTACAGTAATGATACAAATTTCGAAACAAATGTAGGCAATACACAATTTCTGCGATGTTTCTAGAATTAGTACATTAGTAAAATAGTGAACAGTGTTTTACCTTTATGACAAAGGTCTACGATTAAATTGTACCTCTTTTGTGCCATATTCAATAGCTTCATGCATAGGTAAGTCTAATGGTTCAAAAGTAGGCGCTGGTGACCACGCATTGACAAATATATCTATCTCGTCTAGCATATGAACCATTGCTCTCGACATTATATCTGATGCCGTCCAGTAACTTGGCTGTAATTCAGACTGGTCCCTTTTAATTGTCACCTCATACATTTTTAAAGCTAAAAGTAAATGTTTATAAAGATATAAATAGCAAATAAAAAAGTTCTAAAGCATAGATTTTAATTAGGCCTAAATGTAGCTTTAGTTTCTTCTTTTTCAAACATACATTCTTTTCAATGTTGTTACTTACTTACAAGGTACATATGACTCGTATTTTTTTTTCTCTGACACCCGATAACAGCAGGGTATCAATAGGCTGGGTATTTAAAGGCATTGAAGTACGCAAAGGCTACAATTTCCCATATTCCGACTATGCCAGCATTTTGATGTTACGCTACCGCACAAATTTGTACTGACATATATAGATAAAAAACAAATAATACTTTGAAAACTCAAACCTGCTATAGTGGCATTAGAGGCGATCCCTACTGAGCATACAATACTTCTCTTGCCGGATGCTATGATACTGTCTTCATTATTGCTAAAAATGCTAATTATTGTAAATTTAAACAGATATGCATACAGTACAACAAAAAATGAGACAATTGTCAGAGTGTTTGTTTATTATAATAAGTTCTTCGCTCGCGACAAATAAGTTATTTCATTATTTGATCAGATTTTATTAAGCTCTTCGTTTAAAACATAAATAATAGAATTTATTACATTTGATACTAAATCGGTTTTGTTAAGGAACGATAACTTGTCTTATCAAACAAACTTAATCGTTTTAAAGACAAAAAATAATAGAACCGTTTGAAAGAGATACTAAATTCATAATTTTATAGTATTATATACATACCTATTTTCTTTGTCAGACGTTTTTGGTGAAGAAATTGTGGTCTGTTGGACAAAATTATAGCTCAGACTGTTGTTCTAAAAATAAAAGATCGTTGAAAATGTGACGTAGAAAAAAAAGAGTCATGTGCCAATTTTATTTCACTCACACTTTTTGGTTTGACTCACACAGTCAATTAATAGACAGTTGGACACCAATTTTACTTGACCGCTCACTGAATGGTGTATGGTGTCCAACTTAAGTTATCTTTGTCTATGCATTCTAGACCATTTTCGCTCGTACAGAAGATAGTTTACATGACATACAAAAACCTTAAACAAATATCACAAAGAGTAAATATGCTCTAATGATTAATGATAAAACCTAAATTAAAAATTAAATTAGATTAAATCCATTTTTTATTATCAACGATAATAAAAAAAACTGTTTCCAGTAACTTTAATTTCTGTTTCTTTCGACAATGTCACAGCATTCTTTCATTCTTTCACAATAAGATTGATTGTTATGTCAAAAAACAGCATTCGTGTTGTTTACATGCTTTGAACATAATGTACGTTGCATTGCAGAAAAAAATGCATTAATCGTCTACGACTCGTATTCCTTGATCTGTAAGTTGACGGGTGTGATTTCAAATTGTAAGTTTTAGGAGTGCTAACTTTTTAAACATTTTATAGTTGAAAATTACTAACAATAGTCTTATAGCATAAAATAACTTACAATAGTCTTTTATCATTAAGTAACTAACAATAGTTTTTTAACATTAAGTAACGAACATTGTCTTTTAACATTAAATAACTAACACTTGTCTTAAAGCATTAAATAATTAACAATAGTCTTAAAACATTAAATAACTAACAATTGTCTAAATAAGCATTAAATTGGCAATAGTCTGAAAGCATTAAATAACTAACAATAGTCTGAAAGCATTAAATAACTAACAACAGACTTATAGCATAGAATAACTATAGACTTATAGCATCGAATAACTTACAATAGTCTTATAGCATAATATAACTTACGATAGTCTTTTCAAGTTCTAAGAGATCTGTGTTCACGCCAACATCAGAAACTGCAATTGTGATTCCCTTGCCAGTATAACCGTATACATCTTTAACATGCGTTACAGTGTTTCCTTTGTTTGCAAAAGATGTCTGAATATAAATAAAGATAATGCAAAAAATATTGTGTTTCCATTATTTATAATTTGCTTGATTTTTAAAGAAATAAGGCGTGAAATAATAAGAATGCACAATAAAAATTTAAAAAAAACTTGTGTTATGGTGTTAGTATTACATATTGGTTCATTAAGTAACATTATAGTTAAACATTACTTAGTCTATTAATCTAACCGAAAGCTAAAAATCTATTAAATAAATATATAATCGGTATATTGGTTAATATTTTATCGCAGGTCGCAGGATAAGACGATGTATATTTCGGCTTGCCTGTTAAGCTTTCTACATTGACGTTACCAACCTATTATTCCATTTATCCGTTGGCATGTAATTCCTTCACATTTGAAAAGAAGCATTATTGTATGTACTTGAATGTCTTGAAAATATTGGACGAAAGCTTTGTGCAATTACGATTCAATATTTACTTCGACTGTTAACATGTTAAAATTGAAACCGAAATTCGAACAAGGAAGTAGATAAAATTAAGATATCTCCAAAAACTGGATATAATCTAACTTTTATATCCCTTGTAGTATTTATGTTTATGACATACAAACACTTTCGATTGTACTGAAGACTGCCCCGCTATTCTGTTAGATGAACAACTTGATATTTTGATACTCACGTTTCTGTTGTATTAACGTCAAACAACAATAAAACGAAAAGTACAGGATTCAATTTGCCTACAAGTATTTGAACATGTGTTTTAAAGAATAGTCGAAATAAACCCTAATTTCTACCAGGCCCTTATTATTTCTTGCGGTCACGAACCAAATAAGCAAAGCTACTGTAGAAGCGTTTATGTAAAGCCTGTATTTATGCATATTCGTATAAGAATTGAAATAAAATATATCTACCTATTACGAGGGACATTATTATAAATCCCGTGCATCTAAACGCTACCAAGTACATTAACCTACGACATATCACTGGAAGATATTTATAATTATGTTAATTGAAAGATATTAAATATTGTTATTCGCTATACGGATATCTACGTATGCCCATTCTGTTTGACAGCGCAATCACCTACTATTTATGTGTTTGCATGCTGCAAGTTAATTTCTCATATATATTTAAGCAGGGCAATTTTGTCACTCTTCGTGTTTCAAAAATATTTTCGTTAACTGTTTGTGATTGTTTTAAAGAAATTGATTGTGATTTTTAAAGATATAAGTTGTATCACCCGATCCAAGTTTATTAGCCTACTAGTACTAGAAATTTATTAGTGTTTTTAGCCTACTACTAGTAGTAAAAAATGGTGATTTTCAGCCTCAGCAGGCGATTTGTTACCTGTTGCGAGTAGCTAACAAAACACTAAAAGACTATGTCTGCATTAACAAACTCCTAACCAATCAAAATGTTCCACACTGAAAGAAACCAACGCCATTTTATAGAATTTCTTCCAAGCCTCTCGTTAATATGAACCTGTTTTCTGTGGTAGGCTGAATTGTTTATGTTTTCTTGTTGTTTTCTTTTTTTACTAAAAAATGAATTCAAACAGTCCAGTAGCCTCTCTCTATATACTTATAATCTTACACATGACTTTATATAATGTCCGAGTGGGTAAGGCCTTGATAGATGCATCATTTCTTTTTCCAGTGTTTTGATTTAATATTACCCCTTGATGTAGGCCTACAGTCCTTTTATCCACCCTCCTGGGTTATTTTGCGTCTACATGTTTATATAAATTATTAGGCCTACAAATTATATTATAAATTATATTATAAAGAGTAGAGCTAGATGATCTGTTTTGTTTCAGGCTCAATAAATTAAATTGAAAATATTATTGTTTCTAAATTTATGTAGATCTAGAGGAATGCCTGTCACGGTAAAAAACCACGCTTAAAGTTTTTTTTAAATTTAGCGCATTTTTTGTTTTGTTATTGGCGTCAAGGTCAACTGTATACAGTGGAGTCACGTGATTACAATATTATTTATACATTTAATTAGGCCTATTAACTTATCGTCATTAGGACTAGTATAATTTATAATTGAATATTGTCATTAGCCTATATTTTGCGTTGATATCAATATAAAATAAATTTCGGACAACAAACAACAACATCCGGGTTATTTTTAAAAAGTTCATCCGGCCAAATTTTTGATATATCAGATAATACAGATCTTTAATAAAAATGTGATAATTGATTGTCAGAGACGTTCAGTGTTTGCTTGAAATCTGCGACGGTAACTATATACATCAAATTTTATCGTGAAGTTTCCCTGCGGATAGATGCAAGTAGGATCAGATTCTAGTAACCATTTTCCTCGTGTTTGCATTTCGGATAGTGTTATTTTCGTCTACAGTACTCAATTCTATATCCTCCATTGAAATAATTTCGTTGACATTTAATTATTAGTCTTCAGTAGTTCAGTAGTGTGTTGTGAAATACTTTGAATTTATTTTTGAAACTTGATATCTTTAGTAGACTGAATAGTTTGTGTAAGAAGTGACCACCTTCCTCTGTTCATCATTCTTGCTTTTATGTGTTTGTTTTAATGTAGAATATCGATAAAATTTGATATTTTCATTAAAGAAGGTTTGACAAGGAGCTATCAGGTTTTTGAGCATTGTTTCAATATTGTTTGTTTTCTTTTTTAAATAAAAGTGCTTTTAAATTTATTTCCATGTTGAAGTATTTGTGTGCAGTTAATTTATTTCAACACATTTATCATCATCATCATCTTCAGTGATTGCCTGACTCGGTTCAAATAAAAGAGAATACTTATAGCATATGTATATATTTGTATCTTAATTTCTGATACTGTTGTCTTTTGAATACAGCCTTGTAATTTGTAACAATTTATTGTTGAACCTGCTTGCGGTGAGCTGTACATAGTTGTCACATTGGTGGTCCGGTGTATGTTAGTGCTGAAGTAATTCCAACTGGGGGCGAACCAACCACCACCAAGTGGGACACCCATCCAGGCATTGACCGAGCAAACTGTTCCTTAACTAGTTTTGACAGTCGGTACACTGTCAGCGAGGCTGTTGGAAGTGACCTTATGCTGCCTGCACTACACTCCCCCTTTCTTTATCTTACGGAGCTTAGGCATCAACCGCACAGACCCATGGACTGCAGTTTCTAGCCTATCCCCGCTCCGAAACAATCACATGGGCTCTTCAAGCACTTCTGACGCCAGTGAAGTAATTCCCAACTGCCGAAAACCAACCATCCCCCAGCAGGACACCCATCAATGCACAGACCGAGCAAACCGTTGCTTAACTAGTTTTGTCTGTACACTTCAACCAAGTCGCCGAAAAGCTAGCTCAACAGCGAGGCTGTTGGAAGTGACCTTATGCTGCCGGCATTACAGTGCACCTGTCTGCCTGTTGGTGCGCCTGTTGGATTTGTATTGCTCATAAACTTGCATTTAGCAATCTTGTTTAAATTTGACATAAACGTTAACCTCAATGGGACAGAGTGTTGCACACAAATCCTAGATTACCATCTCAAAAGTCAAGGCCACAGAGTAAAAGGTAATGTGAAAGCTTGCCTGGCCCATTATTTAAACATGCATCGAGCAATCTTCTTTACATTTGACATGAATTTTAACCTCAATGATACTAAGCATCAAGCACAAACTGGTTCGTATTTCAAAGGTCAAGGTCACATTTAGGGGTCAAATGTCATATGGGAGCGTGTCTGGCCCATTGAGCAATCTTGTGTATATTTGGCACAAATGCTAACCTCAAAGAGGTGAAGTGTTGCGCTAAAACCCTAGTTTCCCATCTCGAAGTTCAAGGTTATTCTTTAGGGCCTTTTTCCTTCTTTGGTAGGGGCCTTTTTACAGGCACCTTCCCCTCAGAAAATATCTTTGAAATCATGCACTTTTCCAGACTTCCCGAAAGTTGCCAGACCGAAGGACCTGTCTGGTAAAATTTCAGCCGGTCAGACATGTTTTCTAATGTTATCTGACCGAATGTCAGACAAAAATTTGAACTCCTAATACTTTATTATACCTTTTTAACATGTTTCGGTCTGACAGAATTTGTTTTGGTCAGACAGTTTTTCACATCTTGTCTGACCAAATGTCTGACACTTTTTTTCAACTTTCGGGAAGTCTGCTTTTCACTAAAGACTTGCTTATATCAGGTATTTTTATTCTCTTTTACTAGGCTTAAGAGAAGAAATCACATTATTTTCTCCAAAAATACAGGGCATGGGCCCCTTCACCTAGAAGAAAAAATGCCCAGCACTTGGAGGTGAAAGGTCGTGTGAAAGCTTGTCATGCATTGAGAAATCTTGTTACGACCTTCAAAGAAATTCGGGGGAGCATATAGTCTCTGGGTTGTCCGTCGGTCCGTCTGTTAGTCAGTACGTCCCACATTCGTGTCCAGCCCATAACTTTTTTTATTAGAAGTCTGATTTAAAAATTATTTCTGAGAAATAAACACTATAATGAGACGACATGTCGCGCACAATATTTAAGTTGCTACCTTGAAGGTCAAGGTCACAGCATGACCTTGTAGCAAAATCATGTCTGGCACATAACTTCTTTCTTTGAAATGATTTTGTAATGAGATACCCGAAATGATCACCATATTTAGACAATGTGTCGCGAGCAGAATTTTGGTTGCTACCTTGAAGGTCACAGCATGACCTTGTAGCAAAATCGTATCCGGCCCATAACTTTTTCATTTATATACTTGGATTTTACAATAGTCTGATTTTATAGCACTGCACTTCAAATATCACCTCAATAGTTATAAATACAAATAACCGTTTTTGTGACAAAGTACCAATTTTGGGACATTACCCGTCTTCAACAGTCTCTTGTTTTTATTTGGCATAAATGTTAACTACAACGAGTTGTAGTGTCACATTCAAACCCCAGTTCCCACCTCAAAGGACATTTATGGCTCAAAGGTTGTGTGAAAGCGTGCTCGACATGTTGCCAACTGGCATCTTATAAAAACTATAAAGTCCAAGTAATTTATTCCTTTTATTTTTAGTTTCAGGCAAAAATAATCAAGATGTTCCTCTTTGCCAGTTACAAGGTCCATCCAATTGCCAATTTTGCCGTAGAATCACACTAGAGCAGGCTTGAATTTGACTATTGGGTAATGTGGAATATATATCATTGTAACTGAAACCTTAGATAAATCTTTTGACAGCTTCCATGAAGCCTATAGGGATAGAGTTGCTAGTAGGACTTGTAATAAGTAAAAATTTTATACCTGTATGTCTGTAAGACAACTGTCAGTAAGAGTTCTGATTATAAAAGTAATATGTATCAATATAGTGTTTTAAAAAGAAAAGAAAGTGAAAATATTTTATTTTGTCTCAAAAACACAAACCTTTATGAAGAAAGTAGAGTAGCAGCAAGCAAATACTAGTAAGGAGTAATTTTGTCAGCTACTAATCAGAAACTTTCTGAGTTGATTTATGTAAATTATTATAATTTTTAAAATCTCATCAAAATTGGTAACTGATTCCAACTGAAAATCATTTATTAATTGCAGCTAATGTTCCAACATTAGTATCATAAAATATTATAGAAGTTGATTGCCAAAACTTTCTTTATTGAGTCTATTCCAATATGAATTTATGTTACCTTTGGTTAATATTTGTCACTATAACAATAGTTCAGTTAGAACAGTTGAAAAACATTTCATTGCCAAAGATTTTTGGAGATGGAGCACCAAAAATTGCCTTCCTTTTGTGTTACACTCTGAAAAATTAAAGAGATAATTATGTCAATTTAAAAATTGCTAATTTTGAGATTCAGACTTGTCATTTAATTGTGCATCTGCTCTTATCAAGCAGGAATATAAATGAAGTGTAACCCAAGACCAAGATCAGTGTCTGTGAGGTGTTGCAGCGAGAAGCCAACTACAGGCGTTTTCGTTACCGACATGGCAGCCATAAACTTCTGGCCTTGAGGAAGTGGATTGCTTGTGTGTTAGTAACACTGTACAGGAGATGTATGGCCATGTACTATATACACGTTTTTGCAGTTATGGAAAGTATTAAGGGTAAGAAACTAAATTTAATTTCTTGAATGTTTAACTATGTCTCTTGAGGAGACATAATGTTTTTGCCCTTTCCGTCACACTGGTTTCCTGCTATAACAGGAGTAAGATATAATCAAGAGTCATCAAACTTCCTTCATTTTATGCAATGATAGGAATTTTTTAATAGAAGATGATTGCAAATTGTATTTGGAGTAAAAGGTCATGGTCACAGGGGTGTTTAATGTCATATCTGTATCAGCTCAATAATTTTAAAACCAGTCTTCAAACTTATGGATGATTGAGTTGATATGGAATCACTGGGTTAAACGTCAAGGTCACAAGTCCAATCCTTTCTAAGTCAAGAACTATAGGCACATGGTCTTTAAACTTAACAGGATGATTGGGCTCCTTAAATAGATAACCAGTATTGTTTTTTTGGAGTAACTGAGTCAGAGGTCAAGGTCAAATGAGTTGAAAAGATGAAATTCATTTCTTGTCTAGATCCTTTTTATACAGTCTTCAAACTTTATAGGATGATGGTATCCCTTAAATATTGTTTTTATGGGTTCACTGAGTCAAAGGTCAAGGTCACAATGGCTGTGAAATTAAAATCAGTTTCTGCTCCATATCTCAAGAACCCTTTGACACAGTCTTTAAACTTTACAGAATGATTTAGGATCAAGGGTCAAGGATACATATCCAAACTTATCATTAGTGATTTCCCACCTATTACTATGCAAAGGTGCCAAAGCTAGTAAGTTATTGTATTTGGTTTGCTATGAATACAAACTGTTACAAGTTCTAAAAACAATGCATATACCTCATACATTTTCTTATTATAAATATTTTCCAATATGAACATTTATCAAGTCAATAAAATATTTCAAATAAGTGATCAAGAAAACATGGTATGTCTTCAATGACTGAATGTAGGGCCATTCCATCTAGGCCTTCTGACACAGATGTAGCAAGTGGTTTGTCCTTGGAAAAGGTTATATGCATAGCCAGATCATCCAGAAACCTATGCAGACAATTTAATGATGTGGTATTATAAAGCAATATATGTATTTCATGGTCCAGTATTTTACAGTAATTGTTTGAAACAATTGTGCAGGGGTAAATAGTGGACATCTTTGTTCTATGTTCACATGTCTACATCTTTAAGCTACTGACTACTGAGATATCATTATAGTTAATGGGGCTTTAATATTTCTGGTTTTCACACTATGAAAAGTGTGCAAAATCAAACCCAAGCAAAATCAAACCACTGAATATATACAGTCAAACCTGTATTAACCACCATAGGTAGTGATGAAAGGTGGCTGCTAAACACAGGTGGCTGTTTAACACAGGTAAAATTATGAACAAAATGTCAGTTTAGGACATTTTCAAACTGGCTGTTTAAGACAGGTGGTTGCTGAATGCAGGTGGCTGCTAAGGCAGGTTCAATTGTATATTTTAAGAATTTTTCAACTGCGCAAATTTATATCTTCGGGAAATTTGATACCCACATAATTAAAGATACTACAGTATTGATTTAAATAATAGAACTTTGATTTCTGCTTAATATCCTGTTTACAGAAATGAAGTGCTGATTTGAATGTCATTGATAAGTCCATGAACAATGGTATATCTAACAACAAAAAATAACATCAGATTGCCTCCAATAGCTTAGGAAGTAATTGTCCTTTTGACACAATACTTTGAATATATTGTCTTACAAAGCTGTGTCCGAAAACAAGAGAGTGATAACTCAGTTATTGTCTTTTTTATTGTTATGCCTTCAGTTGGCTTAAACCTGAAACTTAAAGTTGCTAATAGCTTTGAAAATATATGCCCAGGACTGATTTTGTTACATTTTAATATCAGAGAATATTTTCAGGTTGTACATTTCCCTGCCCTGTGGTTTGTAGCTGGGAAGATGGTTTACTAGATCATATTTTTTGATGTTGTGCAGCAGCTGTACTCTGGCAGAAACCAAAGGTAACAGTAAAACTTGTGTGTTAATTGAAATATATATATATTGGATCAAAATTGCAGTTTTACAATTCAACACCAACTTCTGTTGTATACTTTGGTATAATTATAATTCAAATGCTGGACATGATGCTTTTTTGCAGACATAAATTTGTTTTCACTAAGTGTTTATGTGCCTTTAAAGAAAAAAATAGTATTGGAAATTATACCTGTTATTCTAAACCCCATTTTAATTTTTATGTTTCCCGAAGAAATTCGGGGGAGCATATTATTGCCGGGTTGTCCGTCTGTCAATCTGTCCGTCTCGCATTCGTGTCCGGCCCATAACTTTTTTATTTGAAGTCATCTTTTAAAATTTTTTACAGAAATGAACACCATAATGTGACGATGAGTCACATGCAACATTTGGGTCGCTACCTTGATGGTCAAGGTCACAGCATGACCTTCTAGCAAAATTGTGTCCGGCCCATTACTTTATTTGAAGCCGGATTTTAAAATTATTTCACAGAAATGATCAACATAGTGAGGCGATGTGTTGCGCACAACATTTGGGTCTTTACCTTGAAGGTCAAGGTCACAGCATGACCTTGAAGCAAAATCCTGTCAGGGCCACAACTTCTTTATTTTAAGTCTGATTTTTAAATTATTTCACAGAAATGATCACCATAATAATCAATGTGTCATGTACAACATTAAGGTTGCTCCCTTAAAGGTCAAAGTCACAGCATGAGCTTGTAGCAAAACATCCGGCCCATAACTTTGTTATTTGAAGTCTGATTTTAAAATCATTTCACAGAAATGATCACCATAACGAGACGACATGTCACAGGCAACATTTGGGTTGCTTCCTTGAAGGTCAAGGTCACAACATGACCTTGCAGCAAAATCGTGTACGGCCCATATCTTCTTTATTTGAAGTAGGACTTTAAAATATTTCACAGATATGATCACCATAGTGAGACGATGTGTCATGTGCAACATTTGGGTCACTCCCTTGAAGATCAAGGTCACAGCATGACCTTGTAGCAAAATCGTGTCAGGCCCATTACTTTGTTATTTGAAGCCGGATTTTAAAATTATTTAACAGAAATGATAACCATAATGAGATGACATGTCAGGTGAAACATTTGGGTCACTGCCATGAAGGTCAAGGTCACAGCATAACCTTGAAGCAAAATCATGTCCGGTCCATAACTTTGCATTAACTTAGTTATTTTCATGAAATTTTGTATGTGACTAGTAAACAATACAGTTCTACAATATAGTTATAAGCACTTGATACAGCAGCATACTGCAAAACTTATTTTGTTTTGTTTTCATACAGGATTTCAGTTTGACACAAATTTAAGATTGTTGATGCAGAAAAACAGATTCCAGCTGCTGGACTGTGCACAATGTATTGATGTGTTACATTGATAAACATGCATACATGTTTTGCATGTGTTGATACAAGAAAGTTATCCATCATTCAGTATGATGTTAACATGGCTGTTCCAAAAGCTATCCCAAACAGCCATAAAATCTCAAATTCTTATTAAGATATTTCACAAAAAATGAGGATATTTGGGAATTTTAATATGATAATTAAATATTTAATTGATTTCATTTGAGAATGAAAAACATTTGGATTGATATCCCCAGTTAAAGTTAATATAAAGCCATCCTGACCTTTTTGATGAGTGAAGATTAGAAATTATTTTTCTTGTCTATTTACAGAATAAAGGTGTGTTGCCTTCCTTGGACTATTGATACACAGTATTCCCTGGACAGAAGATCAATGATGAAACCAACAAAAAGTGATTCCACAATAGTTGGTAACCCTGTTAAATACATTATGCATTGTTATCTTAAATACTGCATTCATTTGGCTAAATATTCTTTTAAATTTCTGCATATTTTGTTACGCCCTGCTTCGAAGAAGTTGGTTGGTTGGTAACCAAACTAGTCTGATCAATAACTAGACAATTATTTGATACACAGTCCTTAAATTTTTTTAGAGGTGTTTGTCATCACAGGTACATGTAGATGACCCCTCACAGGTAGATGACCCCTATTGATTTTGAGATCATAGGTTAGTAGTCAAGTTCACAGTAACATTCAATAAAATAACAGATTACTATCCAATTGGTGTTTGGGGGCATACATGTTTTACAAACATCTCTTGTTAATTGGTAATTTGTAAGTATTTTCATTATAATAAGCAGTATAAAACTTCTGTATTGATTTTGTATTTTGGGAATGAAAAGGGGGTCTGTCTAGTGGGGTTATTTTTATCATTAAGATCTAGATAAATATAAAGTTGAGCACAATTGCTATTACTTTTATTTAAAAAAGCAGAGAAGAATTTCATATATAAATTCATTTTTAACTTTTCAGAGACAGCTCCAGCTGATGATTTTCGGCTACAGACTTCCAATTGAAAGTGCTACCTTCACAATTCAAGACAATTCGAAATTCCTGGTTTTTCAACCACATCACAATCCATCCCGATTCAAGAGTCATGTATCAGTAAAAAAAAATAGGGATAGAATGGGAAAAAGCCAAGTACACAGGATGAATGATCTTTCACACAATTTCTTTGAAAAGAAAAATTGCCAGAACTGAATTAGCATCTACATGTTCAGTGACACCATTAATTTTACACCTGGTCAACAGATCAGAAATCAGATACAATATGTTTAAATGAACAAGAGAAAGCAATGAAAAAACTATTGCAAAGTTGAAAACATGTTAACTAAGTATTGAATTTTACACCTGGCCAGATGATGTAATGTGTTAATTGAAATGTAAGTGAATTTTTTTTATTATTAAGTTTGATTGTAAACACAAAATATATCACTATATTACTTTTGCCAATGAAATCATTATTAGATCACACATATTAAGAGTCTTGATGCATCTCTATTGTATTCTTTCCTGTAAATTATAAACTTTTCTCTGTTAAATGATTTTGAAACAGCGGATTATCACTTCTGTTTTAATTGTTCTTTTCAAACTGCTTTTAAAGCTGGTACTTATACAGGCATTAACACATTTAAAAAAAAATGGGTTCACCATTGAGATGACATCATGACATAGAGTTATGAACAAACATTTTGGTGCCATTTCACAAATTGTCAATATAAAGCAGCATATTTTTTAAAGTGTAAAATAGAGGAAATCTATTTTTACCATTGCAAGATCGAAACAGATTTCACTAAATTTTGGATAATGCATATTAACCCATGGATACTTGATCATAAATGTAAATTTTGGTGCTCATTCTGTAAAAAATTCTTCTATCTTACTCTGGTAAAAATAAATATATTTTCAAATATAAATATGTTAAATATATTTTTATGTATTTAAATATCTTTTTAATTTCTATTATTTACTTCTTATTGGTATTATTGTGTTAAACATGTTTGCAGCTTTTTTATTTAATAACTGGATTTACAATATCAGATTAATTTTTAGTTTTGTCACCCTTTCAAAGAAAGAGCAATACATAGGGACCGCTTTTTCTGTCTGTCTTTCTGATCATGGTTATAACTTTTCTATTTTTTAATATTACTTAATCAAACTTTCAAATTCTATTGCTTTTGACATCAGGGTCATAATGATGCCAAAATATTCAGGGTCGCATTTGATAGTTTTGCGCCTTTTTTTTATTTGGATTTTGTCACAAAAAGGTTGGATATAAGTTTACCATTTCTTTAACATTACTTTATCAAAATTTCAAGTTATATTGCTTATGATAACAGGATAATGATGATGCTAAAATGTTTAGGTCAAGATCACTTTGGTTTTTAATCATGACAAAGTAACGGAGGGTCACAAGTGTTTAACTGAACACCCATCTTGATTATTATAAAAAGGTGAAATATGCATATCAGGAATCACCACATTCAGAAAAAACAGCCTCCCCACACAGTCAAGAAGAAGAGAGAGGGAGAGAGCATGGTTAATTAAATGATCAGTTTCAAAAAAGACACCACTAACAATAAACAAAAATGAGAACCCAAGGGGTTACCACTTTCGAACGGTCAGTGGCAAATCAAATTGGGGGGTTTAAACCAGGTTCTAAGGTGCACCAACCTCACACTTGCCCCAACAGGTTCTCATATCACAAAACAAGTACAAGTTATCTTGGTGAAACAACTCTAATCCACTTATTGGCTTAACAATGTTGCATGCAAAAGCACACTAATATATAAAACATAAGAAGCTAATAGCATTGCAAAGCCAACGCGGGGGGGGGGGGGGGATACTCAATGATCTTACCGAGACCAGTGCTCCTGGAGTAAAATCAGCAAGAACACGATTACAGGGATAAAAGAAACAAATCGAGCTTCTAGGTTCTTTCAAGAAAAGATTTCCCCATAAACCTTCATAAACTCTTAAACCCCTGCCAAAGTTACATTTAATATATTTTAAAAGAGTTTCTTCAACAGGATTTCCACTGATTCCATAAACTCTTTGTCAGTAATTGGACATAATGGTAATTTAGTTCATGCATCATCACTGTTAGTCCTGGTGTATAATTGCTCGTGGATAAGTAGACAATAATGTGCATTATATTCTTTATATACATCTAAGAATGATCTTATGGCAGAAATGAGGGAATGAAATCTTTTTTCCATTGATTAGTAGTCATCAGTTAATAAATTGCAATATCAAATTTGTAAAACTTTTTGCTGGCTGATGAACCATATTTAAATTTACTTGTCATATGATTTTCAAGTTATTAATAG
This sequence comes from Corbicula japonica, assembly GCA_038501625.1. Classification (NCBI taxonomy): domain Eukaryota; kingdom Metazoa; phylum Mollusca; class Bivalvia; order Venerida; family Cyrenidae; genus Corbicula; species Corbicula japonica. Next base: position 18,281 of record JAZAYU010000533.1, on the reverse strand, counting down.
CATACTGTAAGTTATAATATTATGGTAAAGTAGTTCATTCATCATCCAAGATAGTCCAGGTGTATGTCGTAATATTATAGTTCTGTACTTAAAGTGGCGTCCAATTTTTTAAACAACCATATAACTTGAGTCTGTTGATATGGTTGATCTTTTTATAAATGCAATTTATTTGTTACAGCATATTGTTAGCTTTGTGAATTGTAAATTATGAATAAAAAAGATAACAATAAACAAGTTTTGTTATACCTGATTTTGAAATTTCATTCCAACTTCTTTTGGCTTAACTCTTTGCTTAGTGGATATATTCTTAAATCATGTGCAAACAATGTAGATCCAGATCTGTCTGCATACCTGTGCAGTCTGATCAGGATCTACAATTAATGATCCGAAATAACCTAATAAATCTAAAAGCAACAAGTGTATGTCTTGATCATACTGAATGGATTTGGATACCAATCTGGATCTACACTGCAGGCACATGGGATACAAATCATATCCACGGAGGTAAAAGCGGATCTTGTTCAATCAGATTGATTAAAACTAACAAGTCATGTCAGTCCGGTAATCCTTCATTATTACAAACAACGAGATGGGGCATCTCGGAGTTGAATGGGAGCGTATTGTTAATCCTTTACGACTTCTGTACTATACTATGGGCGGCCAACACCGCCAAAAATGAATAATTTGCTATAATTCAGTCATAACACAAACACATCGGGGAACAAATCCGTTCAATTCAAACAAAAATGCTGCAAAGAAATACTTTAATTGTCAAAACAAAGCAGTTTCTGCTTCAATACGGTGTATTTACAAACCACGCAGCGATATTGCTCCTAAAACAAGACATCAAGTAATCCAATTCAGTGTATTTCCATTAGAAACGGTGCTTATTCTGCTTTAATTTAATGCATCAACACACTCATTTCGGTGCAACCTCATTCATTTCGGTACAATCTCGTTCAATTCGGTGCAACCTCATTCAATTCGGAGCAACCTCGTTTAATTCGGTGAAACCTCGTTCAATTCGGTGCAATCTCGTTCAATTCGGTGCAACGTCGTTCAATTCGGTGCAACCTCGTTTAATTCGGAGCAACCTCGTTCAACTCGGTGCAACCTCGTGTAATTCGGTGCAACCTCGTTCAATTCGGTGCATCATCTTTTCATTCAGTGCAACCTCGTTCCATTCGGTTCAACCTCTGTATAAATCGTCTTATCTGGAGCAGGCGCCTTGGGAATAATTAACCGCCGTTAATCATTAGTGATCATTTCAACGAGAAGTTTTCATATTATTAACTGGTTACGGGATAGGTTACCATTAAAATCAAAGGGTGCATATTTATAATACTGTTTAATGTCAGTACCATCAATACCAAAGCAGATGTATGACTTAAAATGGCATAATGCACATTAGACCTCAAATTAAGATTTATAAATGTTTTTAAATAGTTTTCGTAGCTCGAAAAATAACCCCTAAACTGTAGACCAGTGCTGATAAGACAGCTCAATTTACAGTTATTTTTGGGAAGCGAAAATTCTTGTTTAGACTTTGAATAATAATAATAATGATAATGTGAAGTGTTCATTCATTACACGATTTTCAAAAGAAATATATTACATAATTTAAGTATAAAATAGCAGATTATAAAACTATATGAAAATATTCTAATACTGTTTATTATTTGGACTATTAGATCTATCCTATAAATATGTTATTGTTTTATCTGCTATAATATACCAAAGTAAGTTTTTAATCTCCAAGTTAAAGGACACACATTAAGTGTACCATTACCGTTTCATTTCAGAAAGGAATTGCTGAATCGGCAAATACTACAAGCAAATAAGAAATAGAAAACTATTTAACCAGCGAAATGTTATAAGCCCCTTTTCGCGGAATATCAGCTAATGATATTACTAAAACAAATGATGGGGAAAATTAAACTAATTTAGATGGAGGAAAGCTAGGTCTAGGTCACTGCAATTGTGAGATTTGTATTTTTCATCGAAGCCGGCAGCAGCAATCGTCAAAGCAAAAAAATCACTGTTTTCATTGTCATCAGCATTATCATCATTAATACATTAATCACCAATAGATCATCATCATTCGCAGGCGCAAATAATAAAAATAGACTGGTAACGTATTGCGGTTTCAGCATAATCATAACTACATAGTAGAAATATTGTAGGTGAGTAGGTCGTTGGTAAAGGGTATTAGAAGTAGCGAAAGCTACTTAGCAGAAAGGGCAGAAGAAGCGTATTGCAAGTCGTAACAAAAGCAGCAGCACTGGGAGTAGTACTTGATGTTTTTGTGGTGGTGGTGGTGGTGGTGGTGGTGATATTAGTCAAATTAGAGGTAGAATTAAATAGTAGTTGTTACTGTAAAGGTAGAATATTCAGCTGCAGCAGCAGTAAAGTTTTAGGTGGAGGAGGAGCAACAGTAAAGGGGGCAGTAGCAGTAGTAGTTAGAAGTTTAAGTCGAACTGAATGCAATAAAACTGTTGTTCTTTGAGAAGCTTTTGCTATGATTTTGAAAGAAATTACTTCAAAATCTTAATCTTTATATTAACTTGCTAATAGTCTAATTAAGATTCCCCAAGGAAACTCTGTTGGAGAACTTTGAACTTTGAACCCGTGTTAAACATTATCCCTGAATTCCATGGTGTAATTTGATATTATTCTTATCAATGAAACCCCCAGTTAATTAATCAACAGGTCACAATTTCTCGGGACGAGTTACCTCTTGACCCAGAATAAAATGATATAATTTATAAAGATTGAAACTACATTGATAAGTCAGTATGCATGCATCTCAATACCGTAGTAAAAATAAGTTTTGTAATTTTATAGGAAAAACGTAATTACAAACTGATATTATTTTTTTGTTATATCAGAGGTCTCGTACAGTGACCCTTTGCTTGCTGAATTTATACAATGACGTGGATTTATGTGAAATTGTGCCCACTAGCAATAGGAAACAGTACATGGAAATTCTGTTCAGATGCAACGACAGATTTGGGTCTACATTTGTCCGATGATATATATGACACAAGCTGTGTTTGGTTAAATAAAATGTTATAAGCCTATATAACACTAAATATGCACGTGCAATTTGCCAGTGGGTGTTAAAAGCGGTGCAGTATTGTTTTCTTTCATATGTCTCAAGAGAAACCCCTTCTTATTCACCCAGAGTTTTTGTGTAACACAACATTGTTATATGTAAAGCTTGGTTTTTAAATGAGTTATTTTAAATAAACCTTAAGAAACCGTCTGTTTTAATCATTATGTACACGTACAGGTTATATAGTTTTAGCTTAAAAATCTGAAGATGTTTGTGTTATTTAAAGTTTTTTCGAAAATACTATGTAACATTTGAAACACATTTTTTATTCATAACAATATATTAAACCAAGCAAAAGTTTTATTTCCTATTATATAAATGGAAAAAAATGTAAATAAACAGTTTGTGTTAGGAATTGATACTTTGTGTTGACTGGGAAAGGGACAAAGCGAAGAAACTGCTCTAAGGAATGCTACAGCGCCCCCTCACCGAATTCACTGGCTAACCTTCGAATTGAATGGAGTTCCATCGGCTTAAACGATAATGAATCATATTGGATTGTGAAGCATTGCTTTGAATTAAATGATATCGGATGAGAAGGGATTTGCTATAATTAAATGTTCTGCTTCATAGTTTTAAAAGATATTATACTGAATTAAAACACAAAGATGTTTGTTTTGAATTATTATACTCTGTTTTGAATGAACTCCCTTCAAATTAAATGACATTGTGCACTTGTTTGAATGGAACTCGTTCGGATTGATTGGCAGTTTGTCGTACTGAGCAAAGTTTTGCACCGAATTAAATGAAAATGCATCGAATTAAGTTAAATGGTCCTACGAGTTGAATGAGTTTGGTCTGAATTATGCCACAATTCTTTAAATTAAATTAACTTATTCATTTTTGGCGGTGTTGGCCGCCCATACTATACATTTCAGTTTCACAAAATTCTGCCTATCCGCTTATAGAGACTGTTCAATGGTGATAATAACAATAAGATATATGTGACGTCGCAACAATTGTCCTCTATTCGCTCTAGCGTGTTTGGCTCTTAGTTACTTGCATTCAAATTAAAGAAATGATGTTAGCATCGTCCGACCAGTTTTCAGTATAGTTAGTGATAATTAAATATAACTCATCCGATTCTTAAGAAATGGGCCTAACAGTTAAGATGCTAGAAACCAAACGTTTGTATAATGTGCAATCAGTATACTATATCCATTGGCATGTCCCTGTCAACCACATATCGAAAATCAGCAAAGGTTCGAGTCCTGCAAAGAAGTAAACCTCCGAAAATTTTGGCAAACCAGAGCGTAAAATCTACATGATACATGTAGTCTCCCGACCACCTGCTTCCCCATTTCGTAGTTCTTGTTTAATGTTTGGAATTAAAATGGTTATAAAGTACAGATACAAAAATTATATTTTGGGTTAGAAGCTTCTTCCACTCCACCAGCGAGGTTGAGATCTTTGGTGTTGAGTAGCGCCAGGATTTTTTAATGAGGAATAAGCGTATGCAACTTACTGAAGTACATGGGTCATGTTTACTTATTCCACTTAATAGTTAAAAGTGAACATATTGTTGATGTTTTTTGTTCAACCATTTACTCCATATATATCGCGTCTGCGACCAGTATAGATCAGCCGGCACATCCATTCCATCAGATTTGAATCTGCTTTGTTCGCTCCTCGGTCAAATATATCATAATGAATATTATAAGCGTATCGTGTAGATCCTGCTCATGTCATATGGATGTGTCGGCAGATCTTGATCTACATTGTTTTCCCATGGATAACAGCCATATCCCATGAGATAAAGTGTTAACTTGAAGACAATGAAAAAATTCAATGAAACTTTCGGGACATATAGGTAGCAACATTTTAATTAATAAGTGGTGACATTTATAAAAAAAAAAAAACAACATCAAAAGTGGACATTTTCCAAATCCCTGATAAAGATTAACTTTTTCCATGATTATTGTACATCGCAGTTCCATATTGTAAGATACCTCGGTGTACTTCTTGCGGACTAGTTTCATTCTATGAGATACCACATATCTAAGCCACATAAGTCATTTTATCCTAAGAATCGGCGTTCTTTATAATAGTAGATATTCCACAGCAGTTGCACACTAAATTGTTACCGTCAATAATTGTACTGGAAAAATACTTTAGAATTTTTTCCAACAACAACATTACTCATTGAAATTGCTACTTTATGACAATGCAGGTGCATTCATTCTATTTTAAATTAGTCCGATTGAACTGCTTAAATATCACCGTTAATAAGTGTGAACTTAGAAAGTTTGAATAGTTTATATTTCACAACTTAATTAGTTCGTTATCGGACGTTTTTCTGTACTGCATCTTCAGTACACTAAACAAAATGACGTCTCTGACAGAGACTCTGTACGACACGTACCGGCTTTTCCAGGCAATTTAAAATACGTTTTATTTCTGTAGAAGAACATTTTATATAAAAAACACTGAAATTTCACATATAAGTACGATTTTTGTACAACTGTGCACGAGTATTAACTAATGGAATTGCGTAGTTATTATCAAAAGGAACCGTGCTGACGTGAAAACATATGACAATTTTGTATGTTTGACTTTAGTCTGCGCATGAGTCTATTTATATGAATACAAGATTACTGTATGAGCCATGTCAGACTATTTGTGTGTATAAAACAAAGTGCTTGTAAGCCATCCCGCTTTTGAGACAACATATTACAGACGTATTTGATGTATATTCAATAATAACATTACGATGGCCCGATTTCCCATGCTGACCACTTCGTACAGTACAATGCCATATAATAAAGCCACTAACGTCTAACGTTATACTTTATGACATGCAGCAGGTAGGGTATTGGGTAATTGTTTACATCAAATCATGCTTAAAATCAAATGCATGTTCAGACATTTGATTTCCAACAGTGTTGTTATTATAATTATCATCATTATAAAAAGTTACCATGTGTGATACTGGAAAGGAAGTAGTTAATGACAATTGTACTGAAAAAGGTCTGTGGTACCTTTTTTCAGGTAAGGTATTCAATGATGCCAGTGGTATGGAAGCAGTTTTTGTCAGTGTTACTGATGGGGAAAAATATTGTAGTTTTTTGTACTTGATGGTGCTGACAAGGCCTTTACTGTTGTCACTTCTTATAAGTTACGAGTAGTGGCAGTTTTCTAATCAGAATTATTGTTTAACCCTTTCACCATATATACCCCTAAGTTATTGCATGGGCGAACAGTGTAGGACCAGATCAGCCGGCACATCTGTGCCATCTGATCAGAATCAACACTGCTTTTTAGGTCATTTCTGACCAAAAAGCACAGTGCAGAAGGCAAGGATATCCCTGCTGATCTGGTCTAGACCGTTTGCTTAAGCACTAAAAGGCATATATATATGGAGGAAAGGGTTAAAGTATTCATTAAGGTCGAGATATTGATAACTCTGTTCAAGGCTTAAGGTCATTCTACTCATAAAATTTATTAAAACTTCATGATCCTTTGAACTAGACAATAGTTAAATAATACAACAAATACAGCGACTGTACTTTATAAATGTATTTTATATCTACATTTACATTTTTTTTACCAAGATACAGATACACAAAATTGATGTGTGCAAAAAAAGATCAATAGGTGTAAAAACCTTGTAAAATGAACCAACAAGAGCAATTTCACATTAAATTATTTGCACCAATTTTGCACAAGGAGGCTAGACTGATGGGTTGATTTGTGCAAACACTATCGACATGGTAGTATTGTCTTGTTTTATGGTTTGCTTTAAAATTGCATTCACTATGTTCCAAGAACCGATAACAACCAAAGATTTTTGTAATGTATGAATTTTAGGAAGTTTTAATTTTTCGCACCCTTTCTTATGTCTACTAATGATTATGGAACTTAAGCTAAGTTTGACTGCAATTGTATGAGCAAACAATTCTATTTCAGCATCCAAACAAGATGTGATTCTTTGTAATTACACACTTCTTTGGTTACAAATCTACACGATTTCACAATACAACATGCATGTATTTTATTGTGCAATATCATTCTAAAGACCTGTTGCAAGCTGTCCCGCCATTTAAATAACATTTGATAAAAACCAGTAATACTGGAGAAGGTATAAATGATGTTACAAATGTTGTTTTTTAAATAATATATCGAGAATTTCTAGTGTTTTTTCAGCAGGAAAATATTAAAATATGTCTCATTAACATGCCAGATACAAACAACATTGCTCAATGCATGTTAAAGTTATGAGCTGGAAAAGCTTTCACACAAGATTTGACCACTGTAACTTCAACATTTAAGATGGGAACCTGGGGTTTGTGCACAACATTCTGTCTCATTGAGGTTTACATTAATGCCAAATGTAAACAAAAATGCTCAATTTATGGACAATGTCTTATCTGTCCTTTGACCCCAGTGACCTTGAACATTGAGAAGGAACCTGGGGTTTGCCTGTGACATTCCATCTTGATGAGGTCAAAATTCATGACCCCTAAAAAAAGCAAATATTTTGCATAAAAAAACACTGGTCTTATTTGAAATATTTCCAATACAATACGAAGATTCTGTTTAATTTTATAAGGTATTCCAAGTAATTACTCAGATAAATAACAAGAATACATGTAATTAGAATAAAAATGTCACGCTGAAAGTCAAGTCTGAGCACAAGACTGTTCATGATATTGGTGCCAAGTGCTGTCACTCCGCTGTAGATTTGCTAAAAGATGTTCCCCAGCCTTTGTCTGGATTCAGCTTTGCACTGGTCCATATGATATGATCTGAACGCTTTAAAAATAAGCTGTTGAAAGCTGACTTTTTTAATACATTTGCAGTCTTATTTCTTGCAAATATATGCTGTTTGAAAATATGCTGTCTATTCAATCAATATTGCTGACAATATTTCCTCATGCATCAAGATTGTTACTCGACTTTTGATGAGCAGGAATCTGAAAGAATAAAAGATAACATCGGTCTGAAATCACCTTTTCTTAATATTTAATAAACAATTGCAATATACATATCCTTGAAAATGTTCTAGAGTTACATTACTTTGCATGGATCAAAGCTGTAGTCATTGTAATTGATAGAGTATTGAAACCTAGATTACAGGTATTTCACCAGTAAATATATATTAAAGATGTTCTAACCCAAAGATTATAAAACTGATATTTGAGACCAGTCTCAAATCTTAAGCATCTGATAGGCTGCATTATCTACCAGTCGCCTTTTCAGCCAATCAAATGCTTGAGATTTGAGACTGGTCTCCAGATTCAGTTTTATGATCTTGGGCCCATATCTTTGTCACTATCAAGCAGAAGAGAAACAAAATCAGTCAAACTGATTATTTCTCCTGAACAGGAAGTGTCACTTGTTTACCCGACAAAGGAGGGTCATTGAATTCAAACACATTGCTGTTGAGAAATAGTTAGGTGATAAATCTATAAAGAAATTAAATGGGGGATAACCTTGAACAAAGTTTTTGTACAGACAACAGGTAGACATACAGAGAAGACATTATGACCCCGAGAGTCTTTAAAACGTCTTGAAAACAGACTACTTCGTTGCGTTTGCAACATGTCTAATGGAGATTTGGCGCACTAATAACATATTACCCTGTACTGAATTCTAAAACATCCAGAATTGTCTAGGAACTTTTTTGGACACCTTTGTACATTGGCTGTGTTATTGGAGGGTATCTTTTTTTAGCTTTTTTTAGATTGACAGCCTACATTGTTGTTAGCTGCTAATTTCAATTATTATTCCAAATTTAATGTCTTCCATTAAGAGAAATTTGAATAGATTTATCCCATATTTTTGCATGTAAATTTATATTTAGTCATGTCTACATCTAAATAAACAAATTCATTATGGGTGGCTGTTAAGGAAAAATACACAGAAACATTTACAACACAGACAAGACATAGGGACAGGTAAAGAAAGACCTTGTACAAGACATTGGGAGAGGTATAATTGACTCTGATCCTTTAAACTCATTTAGATTAAAAAAAAACAGGGCAAAATCAAATCTACCAGAACCCCAATAGCCAGCCCGCAACAGTATTTTTAACATTTGAATACCATGAGCATCGGTTCCATTTTGAAAAGAAAAATGTGACTTGAAAGGCAAGACACTCTAAGGTATTTAAACCACTAACCCCAAGTATGATGGTGAGCAAGTGAATAGTCTAAAAATGTGAAATATTTAGATAGAATAATCAGAATACCTTCCATACAACCATCTTTGAAGAGAATTATCAATCAGCATTCCTAATCTTGTGACACCATTACAGCACAGACAGTCTTCACTAATCTGAAATTTAAAAAAAATGAGTATCACAGATGAACTTTACTTAAATGAATGATATACATATACTCACAATAGAACCTGATACTGACAATGGTAAATTTTGAAGAACTGGTAAATGAGAGAGCATGTACTTATTAGAAACAATACACACTGAGCCATAAATGGAGGTCTTTTCTATCTTTAAAATCATTTTTATCTATTCAATGAGGAAACAAAGTAATTATTTACCATCCCACTGCTGCATGCTGAAGTGTCAGATAAATACACCAGGCATGTAACATTCCAAGTGTACTGGGCAAATCCATCATCTCCAGAGATACATGTATGACCATCAGCTTTTTTCAGCTTTCTGCAAGCAATAAAGAAGAATCAAGCCTTCTGCCACTGAACAGACAGATAAAACATCAAACAATGGCTCTGTTGTACACAAGGATATTTACTTGGGTATATTCACCTTGTATGCTGGATCTGAAAATTGGTTGTTGTTTTTTCATTACCAGGGGAACGAGCTGATGCCATTAAATTTGGAAGAAATAGCACAATTTGACACTTAAATAGCAGAAATGGTCCTCTATCATATTATACAGTAATTCAAAGGGCCATAACTCTGTGAAAAATCATTCAGCTAAAGCAAGCTGAAATTATCAACAACTCTTGTTAGTTAAGATTCTTAGTGTCATTAAATGATTACAGGTGGTTCCTGAGAAATAACCCAGTAATAAATAGTAATATATAACAAGAGCCGTCAGAGACGGGTTATGCTCCCCAACGCCGCTTTGTCACAAATACTTTTTTGTTAGAACAGGAAGAATTTGTAAGAAAGATATTGTATTTGAAAGTTTCCTTTACGATTCAAACAGAAAGCATTTTACAATATTGTACAAAAATAAGACAAAAAAAAATGAGAAATTTCAAAGGGCACTAACTCAAAAATGAATAAAGCAAGAGTTATGGTTCTTGTGCATTGCACTGCTCCGCATTGAGATCATTCTACTTATGAAGTTTCAAGTTCAGAAACTTTTATACTTTGTGAGATATGCACCAGATAAAACTAAGTAAGAGAAATTTCAAAGGGAAATAAATAAAAAATCAATAAAGCAAGATTTATGGTTCTTGTGCACTGCACTGCTCCTCATTGAGATCTATCTACTTATGAAGTTTCAACTTCCTAACTCTTATACTTTGTGAGATATGCCCCGGACAAAAAGTAAGTATGGTAAATTTCAAAGGGCATTAACTCTATAATGAATAAAGCAAGAGTTATGGTTCTTGTGTGCTGCACTGCTCCTCAACGAATTCATTCTACTTATGAAGTTTCAAGTTCATAACTCTTATACTTTGTGTGATATGCCCTGGACAAAAAATAAGTAAGAGAAATTTCAAAGGGCAATAAATCAAAAATCAATAAAAGCAAGAGTTATGGTTCTTATGCACTGCACTGCTCATCATTGAGATCTATCTACTTATGAAGTTTCAACTTCATAACTCTTATACTTTGTGAGATATGCCCCGGACAAAAAGGAAGTATGAAAAATTTCAAAGGGCAATAACTCAAAAATGAATAAAGCAAGAGTTATGGTTCTTGTGCACTGCACTGCTCCTCCCTGAGATCTATCTAGTTATGAAGGTTCAACTTCAAAACTCTTATACTTTGTGAGATATGCCCCAGACAAAAAGTAAGTATGAGAAATTTGAAAGGGCAATAACTCAAAAATGAATAAAGCAAGAGTTATGGTTCTTATGCACTGCACTGCTCCTCATTGAGATCTATCTACTTATGAAGTTTCAACTTCATAACTCTTATACTTTGTGAAATATGCCCCGGACAAAAAGTAAGTATGAGAAATTTCAAAGGGCAATAACTCAAAAATGAATAAAGCAAGAGTTATGGTTCTTGTGCACTGCACTGCTCCTCATTGAGATCTATCTACTTATGAAGTTTCAACTTCATAACTCTTATACTTTGTGAGATATGCCCCGGACAAAAAGTAAGTATGAGAAATTTCAAAGGGCAATAACTCAAAAATGAATAAAGCAAGAGTTATGGTTCTTGTGCACTGCACTGCTCCTCATTGAGATCTATCTACTTATGAAGTTTCAACTTCATAACTCTTAGACTTTGGGAGATATGCCCCGGACAAAAAGTAAGTATGAGAAATTTCAAAGGGCAATAACTCAAAAATGAATAAAGCAAGAGTTATAGTTCTTGTGCACTGCACTGCTCCTCAACGAGATCTAACTACCTATGAAGTTTAGTCTTGATACCTCTCATAGTTTTTGTGTAATTGTCCGGACAATATTATGACGGACGGACGAACGAACGAACGAACGGACGAACGGACGGACGAACGGGACGGACGGACGGACAAAGCGACAACTATATGCTCCCCCGAATTTCGGGGGGGAGCATAAAAAGTAAAAGGGCAATAAGTCTATGATAAACTAGATGGGTGTTCAGTTGAACACTTGTGTCGGAAGAAAAATGCAAGTACAAAAAGGGGCATAACTCCATCTTGATCAGAACAACTTGTCATCATCACGAAAGTGTTGTCTTGAGCAATATAATTAGAAAGTTTCATGAAGAAATATTGAGAAATTGCAAAGTTATGGCCAACATTATGTTATCATGTAAAAATCCAAGTACAAAAAGGGGCGTAACTCCATCAAATGCAACCTTGACCTATAGAATTTGGCTTCATCATGAGCGTGTTGTCATAAGCAATATAATTGGAAAGTTTCATGAAGAAATATTGAGAAATGGCAAAGTTCTTGCCAACATTAAGTTTTTGTGTCAAAATCTAAGTACAAAAAGGGACATAGCTCCATCAAATGTGACCTTGACCTAAAGAATTTGGCATCATCATGAGCGTGTTGTCATAAGCAATATAATTTGAAAGTTTCGTGAAGAAATATTAAGAAATGGCAAAGTTATAGCCAAAGTTAAGTTTTTGTGACAGACAGACCGACGGACGGACGGACGGACAGACAAAGCGATCCCTATGTAACGCCATTTCTTCGAAAGGGCGACACAAAAATAATCAAACTGGAACATGGTTGTATTATCAAATTTTCCTCATATTAGTGAACATTCTTTTGCAGTGTTAGTGAATTTAGTGGGTTGGACTGATATATGCAACAATAATATGCTTCCACGAAATTTTTCCCAAAGTAAAAAGCCCTGTAATGTCATTATTCTTTACAGCAATTAAATCATATCTTATCAAGTTTTAGCTCTTTAATTCTATAAAGCCATAATATTCTTCAAATGGCCAGCAGGACAACAAATTAAAGGTAAACATTTTTAACAGTAAGTGAACAATGTAGGATTTACAATAACATTCAACTTGTATATAAAACATCTCCAAGTAAAAAGTAAGTGTCAAGTCTTAAAAATTGTTAACTTTTTTCCCAAGCAATTTTATTTTAGCTTTACTTTGTCAAACATTTTCTACATTATGACAGAAACCTCTTGACAATATTCTTGCAGACAAAAACTTAAAGCTACAGTCTGATGGACTCAGTGGATTAAAGTCCTGAAGTTTAGACATGTCTGCATTAAGTTCTGTTATAAATTCTGGGACTTGGCATAATTTCCTTGACCATGAAATCAAAAGAAAAACATACCATACAAAAAGTGTCAGAGTGCTCCATGATAAATTCATCACAAGAAGAACATTCATCAGCGTAAATCAGCACTCAACATCAAGTTTTCAGGTAACACCATCAGCCAACTGGTACCAGATCAATAATTCCTTTAATACTAATAAGGCATGCATAACCTGAAAATATCAACAACAAGAATTCAAAACGATATAAGTAGAATTAATACAACAAACAAGATGGTCAAAATGAACAATAAGGCAGTCTGAAGGACAGCAATATCCCCTGTTGCATTAGGAATGTTGAAATGTTATGGATTCTTAAAAGGAAATGTTAAGTTAAAATGTGTTCAATTTTTGTATGAAAATTTTTCCACACAAATTTACAATTAACTTATCTGACAGTAAAATCCATGTCAGGAAATTATCAGTGCATACAGATACCATCAGTCACTTGTTTGGCTTGCTGCACAATGTTGCCAAAACCTTTGACCTTGAGCCAGCACAGTTGAAACACATGCTCTGCACTGCTGCACACTGTCTCAATCAGTTGAACATCTGACCAAAGTTTCATGAAATTCCTTCAAGGGGTTCAAAAATCATGGAGTCGACAGCAAATACTTGGCTCAAACCTTTGACCTCAACTTGTGACCTTGGCCTTGAACCAGCATGGTTGAAAGATAGATTCTGCAAATCATCACAATGAAGTTAACATTTGATTCTAGATTCATTAAATTCCTTCCAGGAGTTTAGATGTTATGAAGTGGACACACAAAATATGACTCAAACCTTTGACCAACACTTGACACTTGTGACCTTGACCTGAGCCATCGTTGTTAAAACATTGGTTCTTTACATCGCCTCTATGAGACATACATTTGACCAAAAGTTTGTGATATATCTTACAGGGATTAAGAAGTTATGCAGCGAAAACAAAATAAATGGTTCAATCCTTTAAACCCCTTTGGTGACCTTGAAGCCAGCCATGTTTGGACATGGGTTTTGCACAGTCTTGGGGTGAACATTTATCCAAAGTTTTATGAAATTCCTAAAAGAGGGTTTAGAAGTTATCAAGCAGACATGAAAAACAAGGTTCAAACCTTTAAACACATTGACCCTTTAGCCAGCTAGGTTGGAACATGGGTTCTGCACATTGTTTTGATGAGGTGAACATTTGACCAAAGTTTCATGAAATTGCTTGCAAGGATTTAGAACTTATGGAGCGGACACAAAATCTGGGAGGAAATTAGGTCTGCATGCACGACCATTACATCAATTATTTTTCTATTGCCATTAAGAAATTAAATTAATATTTTACTTCCCAACATCCTAATACATACTGATAGTGAAAAAATCTTACCTTGTATGAATTAGCCTGCCATAAAGGAGACTTTCACCCAGCAGACTTCAACAAGGGTATCAGTTAAACTCTCTACACACCGGCACAACCGCAATAAACTTCTTCACAAACCAAAGATCCAACTTCACTGAAATCAAACATATGAAGTACATTTAAGTGTTCTGTGAACAATTTTAACATTTTGTTACAATATCTTAATATCTCTCACAAGTATCATGGTTTATAAAATGCACAGAAATCAGGGATTTTTCTGCCTATTTTAAGAATAGGAAAATGTAATGGTACATGTAGAATGGCCAGAAAAACATATGTTAGTATTGTATTTTTGTGCAAAGTCACCCTTGTTGTGAAATACATTAAAGAAGAATGAAGTGTCCAACAAGGCAGATTACAAATTAATGTATATTATGCAGTTTCAGGTACTTTCTACAAAGTTATGTAGAAGAGTTAACAAACCATTGATACCATTTAAAGCTATAATGTTGAAAGAACTCTGAAGGTCTGGAAAATAAACATTCTTACATCAGGGACACTAAACAATTGCATTGAGTGGATGAAGGGAAGTAGCCTGTTTACTGTGTATTTTAATATATTTTATGCAATTTTTGCTGAAATTCTGGAAAAGACAGAGCTGAAACAAGAGCACCGCGAAGCGGGGCAATATACACCCGAAGGGTTGTAACAGAGGATGTGAGCAAAATTTAGACTGTTAAAGCCTCAACGTCAGGAACAAGCAAAATGATCCAATTAAAAAAGATTGAAGTTATATTAAAAAAATCTAAGTCCCCACCCCAAAATCCTAACCAGGTATAAAAATGTAAAAAAACAACCAAAATTGGAGGTACCATCCAATGCATATCTCTATATAGTCATATGACACTTAAATCCTAAGTGTGACCTTGACCTTGGAGTGAGCCATCCTGAATATACAATCTGCACGTTGTCTCAATGTGGTAAACATATGTGTCAGGTGTCTTCGAAATCCTTCAGGGGGTTCAAGAGTAACAATGCCGAAGGGAAACAAAGTCATATGACCTTTGACCCCTAAGTGTGACCTAGACCTTAGAGTGAGCCATCATGAACATTGCTTCTGCAGGTCGTCTCAATGTGGTTAACATTTGTGTCAGGTTTCTTTGAAATCCTACATGGGGTTCAGTGAAAGGAAAAAAAACAACATATGACCTTTGACCCCTAAGTCTGACCTTGACATTGAAGCGGACCATCCTTGACATGGCTTCTGCACGTCGTCTCAATGTGGTTAACATTTCTGTCAAAGTTTCTTTGAAATCCTTCAAGGGTTCAAGAGTTACTGAGCCAAAAGGAAGTTGATAACAGACAGACAGATGGACACTGAGACGATAATACGTCCCTTCGGGTGTATAAAAACCCTGTTAATGAGTCTTATCTTGTTTTAAGTGAACTTGACTACTGATTAAATTGTTTTAACCTCATATAAAAACCCTGTTAATGAGTCTTATCTTGTTTTAAGTGAACTTGACTACTGATTAAATTGTTTTAACTTCATTTAAACTTATTTTCATGGTTAAAATAAACATTTACATCATATTTAAAATGCAAAAGACACAATATATATCTTTATTCTTTAAATTTTTTTACTACTTTTCCTAAATTCTCCTGCATCAAAATGACCCCAAGCTCAGATTAAGAAGGAAAAGTTAAAATTTGCTTGCATCAAAATGCAAGAATCTGCATCAATTGAAATAACTGCGCTACGCTATCAGGATCTAACAACGAGCAACTAAAACATGCTTTTATCACTAACCCTATGAACCAATCAGATTGTAGCCTAAAAAATCGCAAAAGTGAAAGTAAAAATAGTATTTTAAACCATGGAAATTGTTGACAGCTTGCCTAAGACATATTTTACTGGAGATATATTATGTGGTTTTGTAGTATTGCATTCATTTCTAATGTAATGACATCTTCAGATCATTTTGCTTTATAAATCATGCTTTCTGTGTTGACAATTTCTAAAAATAGTAATCAGGAAAAACCGCTTTTACTTATGTACGGTCTGCAGCCCGTCACCAGATCTAACATGTTGTTAGATCTGACTTTAGTGAGATTGGATCCAGATCATGCCTTTAGATCTTAATAACACAATGAATAAAAAAAACACACTGTAGATCCTAATCAGATGGGCATGAATGTGCCAGCTGATCTGGATCCATTCTATTAGTCTGCACAATAAATATGTATCTATGGAATAACGAATAATTAAATGCAGCTGGAAGAATATTTATATGAATCGGTTGAAGATATCATATCAGCTGCCTCAAAAGCCCAATAGGTAAAGCGTCAGCATGGTAAATCGGAGGGTCAGGGTGGAGGTTCCAATCTGGGCTACTCTTTTCCACCCAAATCTGCCACATTGGTTTTGTCAGCAGAAAGAATGACCCTAGAAGCTCCTTTAAGCAAAGCAATCGACCCAAACCTGTACCGACCCTAGTGGACATTTGCCAAGTAAATTGGAAATTATCATGAAAGTGGAGTGGAATTTAGTAGGTTTCATAATAGGAGCCACAGTATCTCAATTGGTAGAGCATAAGCATGGTAAGCTGGAGGTCCTATGTTCAAATCCTGGCTGAGGCTATTATTTGAAGTTTTAGTCTTTCCAACCCATATTTGCCAAAAATCTATCTGTCGTCTTAATTTGGGATTTAGTCCCCGAGTCTCGTAGCTTGCAGATAGAATGAAAAGTACCAATTTGTTAGTACAGACAATTAATCAGTTTTGGCATTCAATCACTTCCGGAACATGATCACAATCTTGAATTAAAAACCGAAAAATTGGTCAAGAAATCATTTGTAGAAGCGTACTTTACAGGTAGCTGCGGTAGCCCAATTGGCAGAGCGACGGCACGGTAAGCCCGAGGTCCGAATCCTGGTCGAGGCCTAAACATTTGCTCCCTCCTGTTTCATTTGGTGGCCAGTCGGAATCGAGTTACCCTTAGAGCTATAATTTGAAAGGGTTTGGCAGGGAACTGGGACGAGGTGGTATGGTAGTGGGATGCGGTTGTTAAATGCAGTTTGCACTGCTTAATTAGCTAACAAAGTATTTGGACCAAACAGGCCCTGTTTCAGCGAGATATAACTCTTATATTAGCTGGAGGCCCTACATTGTAAGTTCAAATCCTAGTCGAGGCACAGGTGGCAGTATCATTGTCTTTACCCCCCCCCCCCCAAAGACCCTGCTACAACCCTGAAAATATACCTTGGTACTTTCAGTCAACATAGTCTTTCAACATCTACACAAAATTAATCAGAAAAAAAAATCTCGTTGTTATACAAACATAATCAGTAACTGATTATGTTTGTATAACAACGAGATTTTTTTTTCTGATTAATTTTGTGTAGATGTTGAAAGACTATGTTGACTGAAAGTACCAAGGTATATTTTCAGGGTTGTAGCAGGGTCTTTGGGGGGGGGGGGGGGGGTAAAGACAATGATACTGCCACCTGTGAGTCGAGGTCCTACGATGGAATTCGGACTGACTGGCAACTTTCGGGACTTCTGTCATTTCTGACTATATTTATTCATATCAGTTAGAAAACAAGATATATGGTTAAAACCTGTATTTATCAGCTGAAGAAAATTCAGAAAGATCGTGCACTTGTCTGTTCGTCGGGAAAGCTTATCCTAGAGTAGGAGGGAGCCGCCATTTTTTCATATTTCCGTCGTCTGTCGAAGCGCATGCGCTTGGCCAGGTGTAAAACGCGGAGGCGCCGTAAAATAACGGGCGCTTTATGTCTAAGTTTCTCCTTTTTGTTATCTGCTAGTAACAGGTAACAAATCGCCTGCTGAGGCTGAAAATCACCATTTTTTACTACTAGTAGTAGGCTAAAAACACTAATAAATTTCTAGTACTAGTAGGCTAATAAACTTGGATCGGGTGACAATACCATGATCATA